>PVJC01011056.1:0-34247 GCA_004026665.1 Murina feae | reverse complement strand
AAGCAGCAAAAGAAAAGCAATTAGTTACCTACAAGGGAGCTCCCTTAAGACTGTCAGCTGATTTGTCAACAGAAACTTTGCAGGCCAGATGGGAGTGGCAAGAAATATTCAAAGTGATGAAAAGGAAGAAATTACAACCAAGATTCTTCTATCCCTGCAAAGCTATCACTTAGGATTAAAGGACAGATAAAGAATTTAACAGACAAGAAAAAGCTAAAGGAGTTCATCACCACCAAATCAGTATTACATGAAATGTTAAAGGGTCTTCTTTAAGAAAAAGAACAAAAAAATAAAAAATATGAACAATAAAATGGCAATAAATACATACCTATCAATAATTGAATCTAAAAATCAAAATCAATGAACAAACAGAATAGAAACAGATTCATAGATACAGAGAACATTTTGAGAGTGCCAGATGGATGAAGGGATTTAGAAGTACAAGTTCATGGTTATAGTACAGTCATGGGGTTATAATCAATAATATTCCAATAACTAGATACAGTATCAGATAGGTCTGAGATTTTTTTGGGATGATCACTTAGTAAGTTTTATGTCTAGTCACTAAAGTGTACACCTGAAACTGATATAATACTATATGTCAACTATAATTGAAAAAATTTTAAGTGGCTTTTAAAAAATAATATCTTGTTCACAGCTGTGTTCATAAGCTTGTCCTCAGCAGCTTATGCAGTACAGGGCACACAATGGGCAATCCAGAAATACTAAACCAGTAAGTAATAAATGTCTGAGGACTGGAAGAGATGAGTCAAACCTTTCCAGTGGTAGGCCAGTAGGAAACTCTGAGGTCCCTGAGATGCTAAGTAAAACTCAATGAAATAATCTCCATTGGCAGTTTGATTACTTAAAAAGGAAAAACAAACAAAACACTGGTGATCTCTGATATGCATAAAAAATAAGTGTATAAGAATGATCACAGCAGCATATTTCCTAAAATGCAAAAGCTGGAAAACAAAATTCCATTGATAGAATGATAGGTAAATAAAGTGTAGTAAATTTGAACACCAGAACATGGTATAGCAAAGAAAAAGAGCAAACTACTCTTACATGAGACAACACAGATGAATCTTTAAAAATATTGCAAAATGAAACCACCCACTCCCACCGCTAGGTTGGACACTGAGAACTGAAACCATAAATTACTCCACAACTTACTGTTACATTATCACAATTTTATTGTTCCATAGTCTTTACAGGCCAGAATACTTTTGCTGCGGCAAACAACTTTGTTTATTATAGAAACTTCCTGAAAGACCCATATCTTCAATAGAGATCATCAACAGTTTATATCTCGAGTCTTTAAACCTCTCACCTCAAAATCCTTGCCTTGATATTTCTGCCAGTGCTAACTGATATCACAATCCTCACCATCCTACTCAGGCTTTCACATTGACTTACCTTAAACCAGAATCAAAATCTCAAGCTCAGCTCTTCCTTTCTTCCTCCAACATGCTACCAAACTCTCTCAACATGGCACCCTCCCTGATGGCAATAAGCAGTACACTCAGCTTTCTCTTATGATCATTGTTCTGGTGATATTTTAGGAGCCAGAATTCAACAACATAATATTTAGCGAGAAAAACTAGACACAAAAAGAACATGTTTTATGAATCAATTTATATAAATCTCAAGAACAGGCAAAACAAATCTATGATAATATAAATCAGAACCATATTTGCTCAGGCTGTGAGGTGCCCATTGCCTGAGAGAAGACAGGAGTTTTTTGGGTGCTAGAAATGTCTTATATCTTGATCTAAATGAGGGTTACATGGGTACAAACATACATAAAATTCGCTGAACTGTACATTTTTTTGCACATTTTACTGTTGTAAAAAGTGATTTAAATAAAAATTTTAAAAAATTTTTATGAGTTAAAAATTTAATAGGAGTCAGAGATTACCAAGGTAGCTAACAGTAGTTTTAGGACTTTCCTTGCTTTAGTCAAGGGCTTGCCTTAAACCATATGGGGTTAGGTATTTTGAGAGATCACACTTGGCTGCCCTGGTTTTGTTTTCAGAGTCTTCTAGGCATCATCTAGTTTACATCTGAGACCAGAGCAACCGTTGCAGTTGGACCTGAGCCCTGAACATGAATCAGTGGTATTTGTACACATGTGACAGAAAAGGGTGTGGTGAGAATTAGCAAGTTGAATGCCTGACACAGTCTTCTACTGGCAGGATGCAACTTGTGAATCTGGACACCTTGAAATTGCTCCTCTGGGGAACTATTACAGTGTTGAGCGTATAAAAACCCAATGTGTGAAATGTGGCATAAGGATACTCACTACCCCTTTCCTTTTCTACCCCTAAATCTTTTAAGGACTTAGCCACATTAGTTAACATTACATTTAGATTCTGTCGAAATTGGGAGAGGGGATAGTGTAAATGGTTTCCATTCTCATTATTTGTGCGATTCACCCAAATTGTCTTCTGTAGCAATAGTTTGTTCTTTTTAATTGCTGTGCAGTAGGAAAATGTGTGTATGTGTGAAAGAGAGATAATTGATTAATTTCAGGAATTAACATGAAATCCACCTCCAGAAAGGTTTAGCAAGTTTCTTTAACCACAGTAATTAAAATAAATAACTACATTGACAAAGATACACATACATAGATATTTCATATTAAAAGGGAAGAAGGAACAATTTGTACTAGCCTAGGGTGGGTGACTCAATTTCTGTACCTGTTAAAACACATTAGGCATCTTCACAAATCAGGCTGGACCAAGTCCTATAAACCCATACCATTGTTAACATTCCTCTCATTTCAGAAATGTGAAGTGAGAAAAATTCAGGCTGTACTATAAAAAGCCCTGATCAAAAGTCAATGCTTAAAGGAATTTCATTGCTTTCATTTATAAAATAGAAAAACAGATAATGTAGTTATTTTTAAACATCTTATTAATAGCAAACTAAGTAGATACCATGAACTTACATTCCCAAACACAGAGCAGGAATGTTGGCCTCCCCATGATATTTTTTAGTCTGTGGTTACTGCCTGCCCCACCTAGCCCATCCTTCCACCTAATTGCAGGCAGATTTACTCTTCAGTGTTGACTGCGGAATGACTCTTCTGTTTGCCAGCAAGAACAATGGTTTCTCATACATTTGGGGTGTTTCCTTTGAAGACTGTGGACTGCTCCCTGAATGATTTTAGAACTGAGTCTTTCTTTTTTCACTTTTATTTTCTTTCAAAAAGTAATGTCTTTATTGTGGAAACTTCAGTAAGTATAGATAAGCAAATCAAGACAAAAATCAGTTAGAAGCTGATCAAAAATACATTTTAGTTTATATATATTAAATATAAATATTTTTATTATGATGACAACATTTGATTAAACAAGTTTCTTGTTGGGCTTTTAGACTATTGCCAGTTTTCTTGGTATAAATAATATCCCAAAATTATCACTGGAAACTGAACATCCTTGATGATTGTTTTAAAATAAATTTCTAAAGATAAAAATACAGGGTTAAAAGATATGCAGACTTTATAGATAGTTGCTTTTCTGAAAAGTTGCACCAGATCCATATCTGTTCCCACAAAGAGTGAGCATCAGTGGGAGCATAATTGAAGCATTCTTGTACATATGTAAGAAACAAGTTGTAATGAAGGTAATATCCCATCAGTTTTCTTAGATTTTGATTCAGGAGAGTTTCCTTTATCAGGGCAGTTATTTGTAAATTTGGTAATCATCATAAATTTGGTTACTATTCTCTATGACCCTTAGATTGAAGTATGTAACCTTGGTGCCATGTTTGCTAGTCAGGTGAATCAAATTCTACAGCATTTTTTTTGTTTTATGTGGCCAGGTGATGAAGAGCTGTTTCAGTAACGCTGAGGAAATTTCTAGCCAAATTGAGGGGTTTAGAATATTACAGATTCAGGATAACTGGTAACTTGGCTGTGGACAATGGTAATTATTAAAGAATTTACAAACCAAGGGAAAGTAATCCACTCAATTTGGGCCCTGGGATAGGGATGAAGAGGTCACAAAGGCTTGTCAAAGCTGCCTCAGGTGGGTGGAGAGGCTGAGTCAGTGTTGAAGGAGTTGTGATCCCAGCATGCTGGCAGGGACAACAGAGGCATGGGGGCAACAAAAGAGGAGCTAAAAGTCTGGGTTTTCACTTGGGTTAGACTTGGGTTTGGATCATAGTTTTATCACTTGGGAAAGATATAGTCTTGGGCAGATTATTTAACCTCTCTGAGCTTTGACTAAAATGGAGACAAGCACCATCTTCTAGGACTATCGAGTGATTTTGGTGAAATAATATGTATATAACCATTATGAACTGGTGAACAGAAACAGATTCAGAGGCAGAACAGCATCAACCAATCTGTCAAATTAAAGCAACAAGGACGGAGGGGGGACGGGGGGGTAATAGATCAACCGAAGGACTGTTATGCATGCATTTAAGCATAACCAAAGGACACAGACCACTGGGGGAAGGGGAGGCTGAGGGAAGGGCAGGGGAAAAAAGAGATATTTGTACTAATCTTTATAATACTTTATGTAATTAAATAAAAAAATTAAAAAAAAAATAAATAAAAAGTTGATAAAAGACAAAAAAAAAAAAAGAAATAATATGTATAGGAACCAAGTACAGTAACTGACACATTGAAGGAATTCAATGGTTGCTATTATTGCTATCATGGTTAGTAATTATTATGCCATTTCTTTGAGGATACATTTAGAAAAACATCACACTTATAACTGATCATTATGCCTCTTTTTTGGATACTCTATTGCATAGGTTCTTAGCCTTTCCAAGAATTCACATGAGGTTTATGGATAGATATATCTGTGAAAAATAATATTAAACTTAGATGGGAGAAAAAGTCCTTATTTTTATCAACCTCTGATGAACATTTAGTATTTCCTTTATTATGACTGTATGCAACAAATCTCAGTATCAGCAATACTGATCATGCTTTCATCAACAATACAAAGTTACATATTATTTTCATATCACATTAAAATCATTGCAGGTATCTCAAAATCTCATTTCAATTGGAATCATGTTGCAAAAGAACAGTAGTTCTTAGACCCACTCATTAGACCACTGTTAGTCACCCGTGGTCACTGTTTACCTGTGCACAGACACTGATGTGATGGAACTGGCCATCAAGAAACCCATATCATAATTTTCAAAATCATTTTGATAAAATACTTCAATATATTGATTTACTTTGTAATCCTATATACTTTCATTTATTTACTTTTAATTTTCTCTTTCTCTCTCTCTCTCTCTCTCTCTCTCTCTCTCTCTCTCTCTCTCTTTCTTTTCTTTTTTTCTTCTTGAGAGAGGAAGAGAGAGAGGAACATGGACTTTTTATTCCCTTTATTTATGCATTCATTGTATGTGCCCTGACCAGGGATCAAACCCACAACCTAGGGGTATAAGGATGATGCTCTAACCAATTGAGTTACCCAGCCAGGGCAATTCACATTTTTAAAAAATTATTTATTGTTTAAAGTATTACACATGTCTCCCTTCCCCCCCATTGACCTCTCCCCAGCCATTTCCATGCCCCAGCACATGCCCTCACCCCCCTGCTGTCGGTGTTCATTGGTTATGCCTATATGCATGCATATAAGTCCTTTGGTTGATCTCTTACCACCACCCCCATCCCTGGCCTTCCCTCTGAGACTGCATTACAGAATTTACCAGGTGAACAGAAAATACACACGGGAGTACTCAGAGATACAGGGAAAAACCATTTATTTCCAGATGTACTATTACTGTGACTCAGGGGAGCTTGTTTCCAAATCCTGAGCAAATCAATATGGAAGAAGCTTTCTCTTTATACCCTTTGGTTTCTTTGTTCCCCAAATATGGATCAGACTTTTGGACCTTTCATTGGCTTTGCAAAAAACCCAGTGTGTTGGGATGGGTGCTGTGAGACCACACCTAAAGGCCTGGCCTGGTACCAGCACTGATAACCCTCTTCAGGGGTTGTGTATGGTTCATGTTTTAAGGCCTTTGTAAAATGGGAGTATTTAGGTCTTGCAAGACCAGATAATTAAGGAAGGGGCAGTGAATTAATTATCAGCTAGCAAGAATGTGCATTAGAATTATTGATTAGGTACAGAGTCAGGCTGCTAGTCTCCCCCCCCCAAAAAAAAAGTCTTATTTCCCCCATTAATTGGATGGTCTGTTCTTTAAACAGTATTCTTGATAAAAGTCTGTAGGCTTCATCAGACTGCCAGAGGGACAGAGTTACAAAAAAAGATTAGAATCCTTCAGTCAAGAAAGTGCTGTTGGGTGCCTCACAGGCAGGAGGAGCTCTGTGGTCTAACACACAGCAAAGCTGCTTTATTAATTGCTTGTCTGTTGCTGAGGCAAATAAACACCTTTAGAGATGTAGATGTGAACAAAAACAACTCCATCTCTGTGTTCCAGATTTCATTTCATTTTTTGTTTCATGCTACAACCTTTCACCAGTCTCACTCACTGTTCTTGGCAAGTATACCAAAGTCTTCTAGTTGATGACATCTGTGTGCCTTACAATGTAGCCATAAACATTGTTGGGAAGGAGGGACAACTGGAGATAAATATCAAACTGGTGATAGCATAGATTATAAGCGATCATCTATCACAAGACCATCAGGAGGCATGACCCCTGTCACTACTGCAGTCTTTGTGCCTTTCTTGTCAGTTATTAATACTGGTCATACTATTTTTTAAAGTACAGTAACAGGAGTCTGTAGAAGAGAATAATCTGTGCAGAATTGTTGGGTCGTGTGTTCTCCTCAGACCCAAAGTTCCCATAAATAAATTACTCTGCAATATATTCTATTATATTTTATGGAATTGCCTGCTTCCTTTGTTGGTCTTAACATACCATCCAGTTACAGTGGTCATTATAGCTTAGCTCCATCATCAGACAACATTGAAAGCAGAAAATTTCTGAAAACAATTCCCAATAAATAGGTCAGTGGATCCTGTCACTTGAAAGAGCTTAACTCTGTACAACCTACATAAAATATCAAGAAAGAAAATATTAGTCATCCCTCCCCCACCCCAGCAGTACCCAGCAGAAACTTAGGCTACCTAACAGGTGAGACCTCCGAGGGATGGCAGAGCAATGAGCAGAGGAAGGGAGGTGAGGAGGGAGGGGATGAGGGAAAGAAAGTGGGATAAAGAAAAGGAAACACACAGCACCTATCAATAAGGGTTTCATAACATGCAGTCTGGAAAAATATAGGAAGAAAAAAAGGAGAAATTTTAAACAAAAGATAATGAAACTAAACAAGAAAAAATGGTAGTGGATACTTTATTTTGTTGTATTTAAACAAGCAAGTTTGGGATATTTCCTTGTGGTCTTCCTGCCCCATTTCCCTTCTCCTCCATTTTCTCATGGTGCTTTATTCCGTTTCCCATTATCCTTCCTGTCTAATTATCCAGGCCTTTCTCTTCTTAAATAGATGATCCTCAGTTCTTGTCTTTGAAGGACAAAAAAGTTTGCACATGATAGGAAAACTTAGGATCTGGAAGTGCTTGCAGTAACCAGCAGCATTGTACGTTTTTGACTCATTCATTAGACTTGAAGCATTGTGAGTCAGTTCTCCCACTCTGGGCAAGGAGCTGTCCCTCCCAGAAGGCAACAACAATGCAAAGAGGATTAATATTAGAGAGTTGCAGTCATGTCAGTGGGAAACACCATATGAATAATGAAAAAAATCATCTTTTCAAGTTGTTGGATTTTCTCCTTCATGATCTTAAAAAAGCTAGTAGAAATCTTTCATTTAATAAACACAAGCACATATATACAGCAAAAATTTGGATGTAATATTTATCATTGCAATGTTTCTTAAAAACATTACTTCAAGCCAGAGTTTATCTCAGATGCACTGAGGATCATCACTCCATCTGTAAATTACCTCAAGAGTACGGTTTATTTTCTCATTCCTTAAAAATATATATATTTGTTTGCTAAGTGCAAACACTGACATCACATGAAGATGCCAGTTTTTACACACATTTATAAAAGGAGCATATAAGAAGTATGATACATTAGTACAAAGTTTTACAAATTAATACAAGTAAAATATATAAATTACAATGAAATAAAGGAAGATTGTAGTTCCGTCTCCAGGTGGTTATTTTAACAGTCATATTGCTGTAAAGAAAATGAAATATGCATTAGGTTACAAACATGCTAAATGAGTAATGATGGCATTTCAGTCTTTTAAATTCCTATTTTAAGTAAGCATGAAGCTGGCTGATTTCAACTTCAGTAGAGCCTCTAGGGACAATACTGAGAGCTCAGACAATGCTCACAAAACATTTCCTAAACAAACCAGACAGAGCAGTTGTCCTCTCAGAGTAAAAGCTGCAGAAAGGGGCCATGGAAACTGTAGCTTACCAATGCTGAGTTGGCTTTGAGCATGTTGGGTAGGTTTTTAAATCTTAGAGATTTTAGAGATAATGTCATGGGAGTTTCACACAGAAGTGGGCTCAGTGTGGGTAATCTTTCTCATTAAATACTACCGAGTTCTACAGTTGACTCATCTTCAGTAAAAACCTTGCCCTTTGAAAGTCACTTTTGTCTTATAAACAAAGGTAACAGAGCTGCTTTGCAGTGTTGGGAAAAGCAGCCACTCCTACTATGACTCAAATGTAAACCCAGGGGGACTATTTGCTCTCTCCCAGGAGAGAGTGTCACTCTGCTAAACCACTACAGTAATTTTGGTCATTGACATATTATGCCTGTCCCCAAGATACATGAGAACTGAGGTCTAGTGGGGCCTCACAAAATTTAAACTATGACTTATATGAAGCTCAAAGCTAAAGATATATTACTTAATAATCAGAGAGGACTCTTCCCTGCCTCTCCCAAACCATCTTGCTGGAAACAGCTCATCATAAAGGGTTCCCACTCCTTTGTTCTCTTGGGAATTTGGCGAGCTCCCAAGGAAATTATTAATCTTGCTGGATTAGCCTGACAAGGCAAACTAGATTTTTATTTTAACTTCCCCTCAAAAATTATAGAAAGTTTTCATTTATTTACAGCAATGTGTATTTTTTTATGGTAACTGGACTTTTGGTGTTCATTGGGTTTTGTTTTATTTTAAAAGAAAGTTAAGAGACCTTGAACCACTTACAGAGAAGTAAATGGTTAGGGAAATATGCATTATATAAATTTCTATTTACCTAACCCTGTTTTACAGAATAAGACATAAAACAACACCACTCTCCAAATTGGACCAAAGCTGAACTTCCATCAATTTAATAATATATAATTTTTAGAGGGCTATAGAAACAAGATGTTCTCCACTACTAACAAAGGCATATTTTTTTCCAAAATTATATCCCCAGGAAACAACTGCTTCCTGGTTTTCTTTCCCAATGAAAGGCTTTTCTTGAGCTGCTATTGAAAGGCTACTAGTGATTCTCTCCATTTAACTGTTTGAGCTTTTTATGACTTCTTATTAGGAAGGAGCTGTAGAAAACCCAACGGAACAGCAAGTATTGCATGCAGGTTAAGAGCAGCTGCTGCAGCAAAAAATTACCCAGGGTTGGAAGCCCATTACTTTCTTGACTACGTAATTTTAGGTATATTGCTTAATGTCTGAGTCACAATCTCAGCTGAAAAATGGGTTTAGCACTATGCCTACTGCAATGAATGTTGGCTATTATTTGTTAAAACTAGTAGAGAAGCAAAGAGAGGACATTTCTTTTGTGTCTGCAGCCAGAACAGTGGGTTGGCTCCTGAATGGGGCACTTTGTCTATGGGTGGCTTTTTCCCATATCCACAGAACCAATTATGAAGGTAACTATAACATTCAAGGAAACTTATTATTAAGAGCAAAACTGAACACTGTAAATACTTTACCACAGAGACAATGTAGAAATAAATGCTGGTAGGCTGAGCAATGTTTGTTTTTTGCCTTTTTCTCTGTTATGGTGCATTATATTGATTGACTACACAAGGAACAGGCTACGATTTTTTCACACAGGTTCTTACCTGATGGTGAGTACAGCAGTAGCCACATATGCCTCCAAGCATTCCGTTTATTACTTGAATGAGACACAAGATGAACTCAATTCCACCTAGTGCCAAGAGTATAGAAAACAGAGAAACATTCCATTCCACAACATGCCTGGGTTCGATGCACTGGGACCATGTGGGTCTATCCAGAAGGTATCTGTGCATAAAAAGAGAAACTTCTGACACATGACCATACCTAATGGGATATCTAATAAGCTACTTTTTGTGGGGTGTTTTTTCATTCAGAAAAAAGAAATGAATTAATTCAATGACCTATCTCAACTTCTTCCAATCCATGTCATTCCACAAAACAACAGTTTAGCCCAATTTTGTTGCCATGATAAACATAAAACTTAACAGAGAGTATTGAGCACTCAGTGTGAGACATTGAGCCAGGGCTGGGAATGCAGTAGTGAACATGGCATGAGCTCTGTCCTGGAAAAGCACAATTTTAGGGAACAGAAAATAGGCAATCTCATGCAATAGATATACTAATCAGGTAACCCAAGTGTGAAAAGGCCACAGAGGAATGACACCTAACCTAAACTAAGGAGAAACTACATATGTAGCTTTCCCACAAGTCTGAGATTCATGAAGGTACAAACCAGACCCTTCATCATTGTATATCCAGCCTTTAGACAACTGTCTGGCACATAGTAGGTTCTCAACACATTTTTAAAGTCATTGAATGATACATAACAATCCAAAGTTACTGTGAGAAATGTTAGGAAATAATGTTGAGGTCATATCTGAATATATATAATCTTAGGAGATATATATAGATATAGTCTTAGAAGAATATATATAATCTTAGGAGATTTTCTAAATACCTGGATATTCTTATAGTCTGAAAAATTCTCATTCTTCTTCTAGAATTTTGACCTTTGGTACATCATAAAGTGTTTAAATCCTTAATGAAATAGGATTTAATTATGTGAGAAAATCTAGTATTGACTTAATTCCACAAAGAGGTCTGATATGATTCTTTCTCTTTCAGTTTTTCCTACCACAACAGAAAGGGGTTGGGAATTAGAGATCTAGTTTTGGAATGGCTTACTAAGATAATCCACAAGTCAATTTGTTTACAAAACATTCTGTTCTTCGGCCTTGTCTTTCTTTCTTTTTTAAAAATTCTTCTTTGTTTAAAGCATTACGTATGTCTCTTTTTTCTCTCATTGTCCTTTCCTAGGCCATTCCCCCCAGCACATGCCCTTACCCCCCTACTATCTGTGTCCATGGGTTATGCTTATATGAATGCATACAAGTCCTTTGGTTCCAGCTCTGTTTTTCTGCATGTCACTGAAACAAAAACCTGTAATTTCAGGACCAACAGTAAAAAAATAAATTCTTTGGCTTCACTTGACTATTGAACAACTAATCATTGGCTTGTGACCATTATTATTCCCTATGTTACAATCCCTGGACAGATTGAAATGAGGAATAACATTGAAGCAGTTTTCTTATAGAAGTTAAGGTAAATTATGTGAGGGGACATAAAAAACTTTTAGCAATGGCTCTCACCTTTCCTTGTATTCAAGCTATATTAGTCATAGCTTTTTTTTAGAGATGGGTTTTTTTTGCAGTAGTTTTGTATGTCTGTGCATAAACAACCAATTTTATATTAGTACATTCAGTATGTACTGAACAAAAATGGTCACTTTTTAAAAATATTTTAAATATATTTTTAATATATTTTATTGATGTTTTACAGAGAGGAAGGGAGAGAGAAAGAGAGTTAGAAACATCGACCAGCTGCCTTCTGCACATTCCCTACCGGGAATGTGCCTGCAACCAAGGTACATGCTCTTGACCGCAATCGTACCTGGGACCCTTCAGTCCGCAGGCGAACGATCTATCCACCGAGCCAAACTGGCCAGGCAAGGTCACGATTTTTGAACACCAAAATTTTACTCCTGTAAGTGCTAATTTTCTTGCAAAGGCTACCATTGGGCTGTATTCCTTGTAAGGAAGTAGATAATATTAACAGCCAACAGTGGTAGTGCTCACAGAGTATTAGCTTCTATGACAAATATTTTACATATGATATCTCGCTGACAGCTGCCATTAGTTTTATTTTACAGATAAAGTAACTAAAATGCAGAGAGCTTAGTTCACTTTTTCCTGCCCACTTAGAGACTAAATGCAGAGCTTGGATCAAACTCGGGTTTATCTAATTCCGTACTCAATCTTATAACCTTATTACAATGCTATAAAATTCATGGGGGCAAACACTCTTCATAATATAAAGACAATTAAAATTTATTATTCATATTATTTTTACTTATTTATCTCTAAGCCTTTCAAAATTCAAAGAAGCATGTTATTCACTTGTTATAATGTACATCAGTTTCTATCAGCTGATTCTGTTCATTTCTCAATAAGAAATAAATATCAACATAAAACAATGGAACATCTTAAATCATTCTGATGTTAAAATTATAAGACCTGTCTTATATGGCATGATCACTTTAAATAAGGATACATTGTACATAGTTATGTTTATGTGACTATGTATGGGAAGGAATAGTAGTAGTATGATTTTCCTAGGCTTTGATTAAATTCACATAGTTTCCATCTATATAAGGATTCCATAATATTTTCTTATAAAATAGTAGAAGCAGCCAATTGTTCTGAAATAATGTACATACTATATCTGAACACAAACTACAGCCAGGCTATGTGGGTTCGAATCCTGATTGCGTGTCCTAGCAATGTGGCTTTGGTTAAGTTACTTCATCTCTCTATGTCTTTGTTTGCTCATTTTTAAAATGGGAGCTATAGTGGAAGTCCCCTCACAGGGTTATCATGAGGACTGCTTCAGTGTGTCCACTAAAAAGCCTTAGAGCTTCTCCATGTCAGGCACTGAGCATCAATACCAGCAGACACCCTAATCCATGTCTGAGTCAGTGCCAACAAACCTGGCTGAGTGGATGGATGAACGGATAAATGATGCCTTTAGTTCGATGGGTTTGCAGTGTACACATGTGGTGGATAAGAATGTGTGGTCTGTTATGGAACAATTACTCACTGTCCTTCAGTGTCCAGAAAGGTATAGTTCCACTGGTTGGAGGAATCAAGACATAGTGGTCCTGCCGCTAAGCCCAGAGCTGCCACAATGACGCAGTAGCCAGACCCTGCAATTCCGATGAGAGATGCCAGCACAGAAGAAAGCATCTAGAGGAGGATAAGCACTGGAGGTGAGCTACAGAGCGTCCTGCGTGGAAACAGTGTCTCCACCAGAGCAGGAGAACCTACCGCGCATCTCTTGCCACAGTTGTCATGGCCGCAGCAGCCACAGCAGTCCTCTTGTTCCAGCCCAATGAAGACAAACGCTGGCAGGAATATCTGATTAGAAAACAAGTAGATTAAAGTCATTGTTTTTCCCCAAGTCCATAAGGGTCAGGTTAAGTACTTGTGGTAAAATATATTTGTTTCTGACATTTTTGACTGGCATTGGGTTAAATTGATCAAGTAACTCAAATAACGTGCAATGATGAAGAAAAAAAAACACCTCTAAATGTAATATCTGCTTGTTTTCATGTAATGTGCCAAAGCATTCTTTAGGGTGAGGGTGTGGTATGGGAGAACTAAAATAATAACCTTTGAATGTGTTTATTTCACATGAGTTCCTAACATAGCCCTAGCTGCAACTGCTGTTGAGTTTTGTTATTGTTGCTTTTTGCAATTGTTTTGCAATTATTAAACCTTGCCTTTAAATCTGATTTGTTTTTCATTGTAAAACATAGAAGATACCAACAATCTTTAACAGAATAACTGACACCTTTTTTTGTAAATGGAAGAGATGGAAGCTCTGTAATAATAAAAGTGAACTGCTTCTTTGAAGACATGATTGTGTGGTTATAGCTTTATAACAAAGCTCTTTATATAAGGTAAGTATGAAATACTTTGAATTAAAAAGAAGTTTAAACAAGTAAATATTATTGTGGAACAAATGATTATATTAATGAGATAGTAATGTTTAAGTTCAAAGCAGATTTATCAAACTATAATTAGTGTATCAAGGCTTAAATGTTTTAATATCCTTTATTTGAATAAGAAAACAATTTTTTCTAGTATTAGCAATTCTACAAACTTCTCTTTAAAATTCTCAATCCCAGCATTTTAAAGTAGCAAAGCTCAAATTTGTACACATTCTTTCCATGCTATGCTTAAAGCTAGTATTTTCAACTCCAAAATTGGCAAGCACATTCCTCTCACTTCAATTAAAAATAAACTTTGAAAAAAACAGCACATTCCTCTGCTAGCTTCAGATACTGATCTGCTGCTAACGGCAAGATTTTCCTGGACACCACACCCAAGAATTACATAAAGGGGAAAATCTATAGTTTTCAAATTACAATGTACTCACAATTTATATATATATAATTTTTTTTCTATTGTAGATGCCTGAGGACAAACAGCAGAGGTTTTGGATCTCAAGTTCTGTTGATTTAGACAGAAAACCAGCTGACTCCTCTCAACTCCCCAGAACAAAAATAATCCAGGGCTGCCAGTTTCAGGACAGGAAACTCCAGTCTCTTAAATCTGATTTAACAGCTAGTATCTGTTTCTAGTTATAAAGTGAGAGAGTTTAGCAAAAAGATATTTCACTTTTAGTTGAAAGAGGATTTTGTAAAACGACATCCAATAAAATTACTATCTTATACCTATCTCAACTTTTGCATAATCTGCTTTCAAAAGAAGAATGAACAAAAATCACTGGATTTGGAAATAGGCATTATAGAAAACTTTCCATGAAAACACAAGAAATCATCATATTTAACAGGAGAGAAGTTATTAAAGTTGTAATCATTTTGAACAACTTACCAGCAAGCCCCCTCCTATGATGCCAGAAAAAAACCACACGAACTTGCTGAGGTGGTCTTCGGAGGCATACTTTGTTTCCCCATTGGGAAAGTACAGCAAGATGTTAGCTACAATGCAGAGAATGGCCAGCCCCACCAGAGACTGTCCAATGCATCGTGCACATTTGCCGTAGCACATGGTGGCAGGGAGTCTGGGGGGTATTTTTTCCCCCTTCACTCAGCAGGTGAGGGATGGCCAAATCAGATAGGAGTGTGCCTGTCTGCACAGAAAACAAAAGCCGATTTTCAGCCCATTCCTACAGCCTCTTAAATACTCTGAGTTCTTTGTCACAGGGTGGATGAGGTAGTTTGCTTTCATTGGTCCTGATTACAGGCTACAGTTGGGGAGGGGAGAGAGTGGGAATATCCCGCCCTTCAAAAGGGTAGGAACAAGTGAAACCAGGGGTAGGACATGAGAAACAGTCATAGGCAGGAGAGAAAATGATTCATCCTCAACAAGAAATTAACTGTGCAGCTCCTTTACGGGATAAAAAAAAAAAAAATCCACAGGAAAGTCCAGTACAACTTACTAGTAACTGCCAAGTATAAGTGTTCACGCTGTGATCTGCCCAACTTGAGGCTGTAAAAGATGGTGGGCTGTGATCCTGCTCCAGGCAGGACAGTTTTCATTTTGAGAGCTCTGGGTTCACTTCCACTTCTGCACTGATTTAATTTGAAACCGGGGCTAGTCCCTGAGGTCTGAGCTCATTTCCTGGTCTGTTAAAGGCAAGGCGTCCAAGCCATCACCCATGGATTTGAGGAAGCTGTTAGGAAAATTACAGAGCAGCCTTCTTTCCTCTGCCTACGGCATGCTCTGCAGGCTGCCCTGACTGTCCAGCCTTCAAAAACAAATCTGGCACTAAAACAAAAAATCTGGCATTAGTCAACATCAAGAGCTCAGACATCTTTTTATTGCTGAGTATTGCTGTCAGGCAAAGTGATGCCAGGGAGGGCCCAGGGAAGAGTGAGAGAGGGGGAAGAGGGAAGAGGGAGAGAGGAAAACAAGGAAAGAAGGGAAGGGAAGGGAAGGGAAGGGAAGGGAAGGGAAGGGAAGGGAAGGGAAGAAGACTGGCAAGCAGACTGAGGACACAAGTTTGAGAGAACCTGGAATGACTAGAGTCACAGTCAATGATGGCAGGGGGGATGGTGCAAGGTGAACTGTGGTCTCCCCAGCCAGACAATCCCCTGAGATTGGTTGTCATAGGCTTGCACATAAAGGCAGAAAAAGGGTGTCTAACCAACTTTCTGATGTGGTTCTTGCAGAGAAGTCTGGTTCTGAATCTGTTTAGGCCTTGAATATCAGGTTGGACCATCAGGCAGCATGGGGAGAGAATAGGCCAGGACAAAATAATGAGGACAGAAAAGAGGCCAAAGGCCTAGATAGTCATTAATTCAGAAAAGAAAGGGGAGTGAGGCTGGTGAATCCAGAAGCTCAGGCTGAGGCCAGATTCCAAAGAATTTGGGCCAAAACTAGAGAGCAGGATGCATACTAAATGTGAGGAGCCAACTGGAGTTACTGAAGGCGATCCACTCTGGGAAGAGGACTTAAGAGAAGCATGGCCTGAGCATGCTAGCTAAAGTGAGGCCATGATCCACACTAGCCTGAGGAAATAGACAAATGGAAAACTGAGTGTTGGCAGGGAAGCTGGCACCACTGTCTGCTCAGGTGTAGGGAAGCAGTGTGCACACGTGCACCATCCCTTCACCACCATGCAACTAACAACAGGGAATAGGTGCCCTCTGTCCTGACTGAAGTCCGACTGCAGGCAGGATTCCACAAATGTCAGTGGCTGGGTGGAAGTACAAGTGAGTGAGTTGAGGCAGCCTCATTCTAACTCTCCACTCAGTTTTTCCATGACACCCACCACACCTTTATCTGACTAAAACCTGCATATAATTCCCATTTTGTCCTTAAACACCACTGCATCCAGCACCATGCAGACCATGATGCCCTAATGTGTATCCTCATCAGCCACCCCAGCTCTACTAAGGTCTCAGAGAGCAGGCTATCTTCCATGGCACAGCAGGTAAAACAGTGTTAGGCATTTAGTTGTCTCTCAATAGACATTTGCTAAATTTTGTTCAAATAAATAGCAGAGTTGAGTATGTTCATTTCTAAGGTTATTTGCTTTTAAGCAAAACCAAAATGTCTTATGAAAAGTTAGGCAAAACTGGCATTTCCATTTGAAAAATTTCAGTTTTACCTAGCATTCTCAGGAGCTGCTGATCAACCAAGTGATTCTCTCTGTGGTTCTCTTTTATGTTTCCAGATCACAGCTACCTTTGGGGGAAGATGACAAAAACTATTATCTAGTTTCTGTACATTTAGGGGAAGAGGGAGGGACAATTAAGTAGTATGTGGCCCCTCCCATTGCAATAGGATTTTATAGATCTCCTGTGTGGAGGTGTTTACAGGTGAGGAAACTGAGGCTCTTATAGGTAAGTGAGCAGGCTAGAGTCACAGGCTGGTGAGTGACACACTCTGGATTCCTCCTACTCAGGTCTCACTGACTCAGGCACTCATGACCTTTACTCTACATATTGATGTTGCAACACCCTCTCCAATGAAAAACATGGACTAGATTTAAGCACTTTTTATTTGTCATTTCTGAATAATATAATTTCAAGACATTACTTATTTTGGTTCTACTTTAATTAGACAAATGATCTTAAAGTTAACCTTGTATTTTCAAATGAGAACACTTCACACAAACATGGGTTGAATGGTCAGAATTCTATTGGAATCACAGCACTAAGGCTATGGCCAATAGTCAATAAGCTTGGTTTTATGGTAGAAAAATAGAACTGTCAACTGTCAAGTTATATGCATGCACAATTAAAAGTTTAAAAGTACTCATTAATTTTTCCTAAATTCAGTATGGGAGAGAAATTATAAAACTTATTTTCATTTTTTTCATCCTGATTTAATGTGTAAAAGAATTTCCCACCTGGACTTCAATCTTACATAAAAAAATATGTTAAACATTCCCCCCCCCCCCCAGAAAGCTTGGGGTGGAACTCACCCCCTATGCTTTGGTGCCATTTAAAATTCAGCCCAGTGGGGTTTCTGTGGGAATTGGAGATCATACAAGGATGAGAAGTAAGTGCAGTTGGCTTGGAGCTGATTTTTAGATACCACTTTACAAGGTTCCCTGATGAAAGGAGCTTTTCTTTGGTGGTTGAGTTCTGAATAAAAAACCTTCCTGCTTTAAATCTGCTGTCATTTCTGTGACTTCAGTGCTATCAGAGACTTAGATTGAAGTATACATAAAAAGTGGTGTGACCATGCTCCAAGTTACCATTCCAAGCTGGTGAGCTAATACTCCACCTAGACCTCCTGGTCTCACTACTTTCAGTCAAACTGGTTTTTGTGGCTGTCAGTCAAAAGCCAATGTGGCAAATTTCCCACTGATACTGAATGAGCTGAAAACTCCAGTTACTGACGATTTTGCCCTAGGGGAATTTTACCAAGAACCTTTATAGAAATGAAGCAGTTGAGACTTGGTGTGTGTGTGTGTGTGTGTGTGTGTGTGTGAGAGAGAGAGAGAGAGAGAGAGAGAGAGAGAGAGAGAGAGAGAGCAGTTTGACTGTAAAACTTGGTTCTGACCAAGTAAGGACAATTGATTGACCTTACTTCCTACCTTTCTTTCCATAGTCTCTGCCTGACATTAATTTGAGCATCTAGCATAAACACATGCCTCATATTTCCTCCCCAGAAAGGGAGTTGAGATTCTAACTTGCTGAATCATCTAGTGACAAGTCCTTCATTGTGTTTGGTTACAAAAACAGTCATGTACTATGAGTATTCTGATGGAAAATCCATTTCATTTTCAAGTTAAGCCATTAGCCACCCTGTTTCAACTGATTAAAAGATTCTGCAATCACGATTTTCAACAAATCATAGTGATTTGGAAGTTACTTTTTCAGACTTAGAAAGTGAGGAAAACTTGCGCAAGAATTGCAAAGGGACTAAAACTCCAATTTAAAATCTAAACATTATCTAGAATATTTCTAATGATTCTTTCCTTGCCAACTACGTGTTTTGGTGAGACCTTTCAGGATAGCTGTCCCTGGAGGTAATGAAATCAGGAATTTGATATAGAGATGTCAGTTGTTGTGAAGATATTATTAGAAACATCCTTGGGATTAGACTCCCTGCTTTGCCTTGCATCTTATTTGCAGACATAGATTCTGGCAATTATCACATCTCCTCAAGAGAGCACCAGGAAGAATGATTGTGGGCCTTGTCCTTCTCCACGTTCTCCTCCTATTTTCTCTTTTCTCAATTGTCTTGGTGTCTGTAGGAATCTGAGCCCCAGACAGTCACATTTAGATTTGGCACCAGGCTTGTGTGGTTTTCTTTCTGACTTTTATTTTCTTTTTTAATGAAGAAGGACAAACATGAACATAAATGAACAGAAGACATTTTTTTCTTGAATAGCATATGTGGCATTTCACAGGGATATCTTTAGCTTATGGTATATTACAGCATTCTAAAGATAATTTTAAAATTATTGTAGAGAGTTCTTAAAAATTGTAGAGAATTTCTACAAGAGGATAAAGATTTCTGACAAATTTATTTTTTATTTATTTTCTGAAAAGGATATAGATCAGGGTTTCCCCTTCATTTCCATTCTTCCATCAGAGCTTCTAATCAACATGAGGATCATTTAACAAATATTTACTGAGCAATTACTATGTGCCAAGTATGAGTTACATGTAAATCTCACAAAATTCACACAACCATCTTTTGAGGTAGGCACTGTTATAAACACCATCACACAGGTGATTAAATTATAAGTAACTCACTCAAGATCTTATGACTTGTCCATGGGGCCTGGATGAAAATTCAGGCAGTCTGGATCCAGAACTCATCCTCTTAATGATTCCACTATATTTCCTCCAACCTGAGTAGGTGGTAGATAAGAATAAGTGTTGCCCTAAGTGTTAATACCATTATACGGAAAATACACCTACCCCCCAGATACTGTTTTTAAATTTCATTCTCCAATAATAATAATACCCAGACACTATAGGAAAATGGCTGATTCTAGGGCTAAAACCCTAGGAAGATTTGAGGTAATTCTGAAATGCCTTGTGTTGGTATTTAGTGGTCTTTCAGGTAATGATTAGTAAAGTTTAGTCACAATAGGTGACACAGGAAATACTTGGGCTAAAAAAACACATTATACTCAGTCTTGGAAACAGAGGCACAGTATGCCATGTGGGGCCACAGGGAAAGACACTGGGGTGGTCAGGAGACAAGAGCGGCAGGAATGAGGGGAGAGCTTAGGCCACCTTTATTGGAGTTTCAAGGGAAAGACAAGGTAGGGTAAAATAAACAATTTAGGATAGCCTAGTTTGGATAATTGTGAAGAACTATAAACTATAAGGATGATCCCTATTTGCCTGGCACTTGGTCCTGCAATGATTAAGGAAGCAAAATACTGCCTCTGGGGGTCAGGAGTGAGGTAGAGGAGGACTGGCTCAGGATTGGTTAGTCTATATATTGAAGGTATGCCCTGGCTAGGCCTTTGCTGTCTCAAAGAATTGGCTAGCCCCGGAAGGTGTAGTCTCTCCCAGCCAGAAAGGTTTTTAAGATACCAAATACCTTAATATACAGAAAATGAAAATATAAACAATATAGCTAGAAAGTCGGGAAATGCTCACAGAATGATTGGCCCCTATTGAAAGGACACAGGAGTCAGCTTGAAAAGATTTTCACAGGCCAAATCTGGAACAATTTCAGCATTAGTAATGGATTATAACTGGTTGAATAATTAGGAATTCACAAGTTTATGGAGCTATCAATTAAAAGTTCAATGAAAATGCAACATTGACATTATCTCAAGGTACCTATCACCCTGCAAATTCTTATATTTAGAAAGGAGATAAGAATAACTGAGAAGACTGGTGAACACCACCTTAATCAGGTCATACAAGTTAACATCACCAGTAGTGAGACTAATGAATATCATGAGCCATCTAATAGGATGCAAAGAAGGGGACTTTAACGTGCCCTGCCTCCCCTCGTAATCCTGCCTCTGATATTTATGTCCTTGAATAATCTCCTCATCATGAGTGTGGGCAGGACCTGTGACTTCTTTCTGAGCAAAGTTAATGGGATGGCATTCTGTGGTTATCTCACATTATATAAGGCTATCTTGCTAGTAGTCTGACTCTAGAGTCTTGCTCTCGTTGCCTTTGAAGAAGCACAAGTTCTATAAGTACAAGGAAATAAATCCTACCAACAACAAAGTGAGTTTGAAAGCAGTTTCTTCCCCAGTAGAATCCTGAGAGGAGAACTCAGCTGTCAATTACACATTGATTACAGCCTTATAGAGCACTCAGCTACACTGTGCCCAAAGACCTGACCTCCAGAAATGGTGAGATAATAAATATGTGTTGTCTTAAGCTGCTAAATTTGTGATAATTTATTGTGCAGTATAGAACATGAATACAGTCACTTCTCCCATATTCATGCCAAAGATGTGGGCAAGGTAATGAAAGTAAGGAAAGACTTAGAAAATAGGCTTGATTGCAGCAGACTGAGGACACATTTCAACTGAATGCAAGGCAAGATCTTGGATTGGATCCTGGCCCCTAGGGGGGAAAACATTGCTATTAAGGACATTATTGGAACAACTGGTGACATTTTAATATGGACTATGGATTAGGTAGTAGCATTGAATAATTATTGAATTCCTTGATTTTAATCATTGTAAAATGGTTATAAAAGAAAATGATAACGTGAATATGTCCAACTGTTAACAATTGGCAAATCTAGATTTAAAAATATATAGGAATATTTGACACTATTCTTGAAACTTTTTAATAAATTTGAAATTATCTCAAAATAAAAATTTCAATATTAGAGTTCACTTTTAAAATAGTACTGGAAATAATTCAGAGAGCCCTATTGCCATCTTGGGAGCCCCAACCGACTTAGGGACCACAGTAGGTATACATATAAAGAGTGTGAAGTATATAAAACCTTTTATTATTTTCTATGGGTTTGGTATGTTGTCAGGAATTTAATGTTAAGAGTTGCCCTTTGGTACTAATTCTTACCTGTTATTCACCTAGGAGAAATAATTCCTGAATTGAGTGTAGTGAAGTTGATGTGGTGACATATAATGGACTCTGTGGGGCACTGGCCAGATCCCCTTCAGTCCTAAGCCCTCATTCCCCAATCTGCTGAGAGTGTACTGGCTGAGGTAGCCATCCACAGCTGAGGCTCTCTCTGAGCAGTGCTCTCAATCTATGGAAGCTGTCTCATACAAGGTATAGCCCTTCCTGAGGGCAACCCTCTTGTAATGACTGATGAGAAGGAATAGACTTAGCATCCTTGCTTCAACTGCGACAACTCAGAAGGGTCACCCTAGCTCCAGACCTCCTTATGGAATCAGCCAAGGTTCCTGTTATAATTGCATCATAGTTTAACTTCTGTTGCCCAGTCCTGCTTCTTCCTCCCTTCACCTCAAAGCTGATGATACTAAGAGCACTCCCTACAAAACTTCTTGCAAGCTAATCTCTATCAGTAGTCTATTTCCCAGGTAAGTTCATCTTTAGCACATGCCTCTCCAAACTATTAGACTATCTCCTGAATAGGTCCCCTGGCTATATAGCTGCCCCTTCCCATGAAACACAGACATTTCCAATCCATAAAGAATGTGAATTTTTAAATTCTGATTTTAAAAGGATAATGTGGAAACAGAATCTAACAAGAATTAGGTATTTCTCAGCCTTTCTTCTTACCACATTGTCCTCAATGAGAAAAATTGATCTGTAATGATTTTGTTTACTTCAAAATTTTAAACAGAGAATTAGACAGAATCATATATTAGGCCTCCTATATAGCTCCTCACTCAACTTCAAAAATTATCCACCACCAATCTTGCTACATCAATACCTCAGCTACTCCCTCTCATTCATATTATTTGAAGCATATCCCAGAAATTATATAATCTATAATTTTTCACTATGTATTTTTAAGAAAGAATGTTTTTTAAAAAACATTATTAGCATAACATTATGAATTACTGACAGCAGTTCCTTAATAACATCAAATATGCTCCCAATGTTCATATTTCCAGTTGTCTTGTAAATGTTATGAAAGTTTCTTTTGCTTTGTTTATGCAGTTTCTACGTCTGAATCAAGATCCAAATAAGGTGTTCATGTTGTTTGGTTGAAATGTTCTCCTCCACCTCTTTTATTTCCTCCCTTTTGCTTTCTTTGTTGAAGAAAGTTCTCCACAGTCTGGAAAACTATCTATACTAATAAAAGGGTAATATGCTAATTAGACCAGACATCCTCCAGACATCCTTCCAGATGTCCTTCTGGACAAAGCCATAGTAGCAAAGGCCGAGGCAGAGATGGTTAAGGACTATCAGGCTGGCAGGGGAGAGCAGTTAGGGGCAACCATGCCAGCAGGTGAGAGCAGTTAGGGGTGACCAGGCTGGCAGGGGAGAGCAGTTATGTGACCAGGCTAGCTGGGGAGAGAGAGCGGTTAGAAAGATCAGGCTGGAAATGGAGAGAAATTAAGGGCAACGAGGCTGGCAGGAAAGAGAAGTTAGGGGTGACCAGGCCAGCAGGGGAGAGCAGTTAGGGTGACCAGGCCATCAAGGGAGAGCAATTAGAAGGATCAGGCTGGCCGGGGAAAGGAGCTAGGGGTGCCAGGGTTCTTGTTCCAGCATCTAGAAGAGTTCAGCAATCTGGAGAAAGGCTGTGTGTAACTTAAGTAAGAGTCCAGAGACAAAATATAGTTTTGAAAATCATTTGAGGGTTAGAGGAGCCTAGCTAAAAGAAGCTAAGATCTCCTGGTCTCAGGACCCCATGCTTTTTATTAACACAAATTGTCCTGAGATGAGGCAGAGATATACACTTCAAAGGGTCAGGTTTTCATATACAGAGTCCATTGTCAAAATGAGGAGAATTAGCCTATGGCTGTTCAGATGTTTAGCCAGTAGGAGGCAATAACATGTAGATTAACTTTGTGATCAGGCATTTTCCCGCCAAATTGCGTCGTAATGCGGGGCTTTTTTGACATTTTATTGCCAAAATTAGACTTTCCGTAAAATATTCATATCTTTCGATCTATTTGATATTTTTCTATGAAACTTTCAGTGTTTTAGTTTAAAAATAGGTCTCTATTTATTTACTTTGCAAAATATGTGTTGGTGCCCTTGTTTACAAGTTTGCCACACCCCACCACTTAGCGGAACAAAATGAGTTAACTCGTCTCCCACGCTTCGGTATAAAAAGCGATATGACGAGTTTACTCGTTTCCCGCAAAAAATGTGTGATGCTGTGAGCTGTCTGGCAGCAAGCAATCATCCCCTTTCAGGTTTGAGGAAATGCCTTTAGCCATTCCCAACAGGTGACAACATATGTGACTCAGCCCTTGTTGAGTCTCCAAGTTCCAACAACCTTTTGATGAAACTTGTGCAATTATGACATGCTGGAACTGGCTTCTGGCATATCACCCTTTTTGACTTTTAAAATTTAATAAGAATGTATGTTTTAAGATTTTTAAATTCAATGAAAAGGATACAGTTCTGTCACGTTCCTTTAAATTGCTGCCAGGCATGAAGGGAATCGGTTTGCAGTAAGTTTCTTTCTGGGCCAACAGTTCTTAGAATCCCAATTTCAATGTCCAACAGTTCCTTATGTCAGCAATGATATTTCAGTTCTGGATGGTAGACAAATGGTGGCAATGCAGGTCTGACCTTCTCTGGTTTGGTCCTGAGCAACCTGCAGTGACACACAGCTGCTGACTGCTAATATGGCAAGGCGTCTTCACCATATTCATTTCTGTACTGTTTCTTCTCTTGCTGTTCTTGGGGGCCACTGCTTATTTTGTGGCTGGAGCAGTCCAGTCAGTTCCTCTCTGGATTCGTTGTTGCAGAAATCCACATGGGCTTGGAGGAGTTTTCTGGAAATATACAGACATATTCTTGATCAAAAGTTAATAAAGGTATCTTTTGTATAAATTAGACTTGGGATTCTTTTAATTTTTTGCCCAAGTGATTTTCCTTTAGCTTATTTTGACACCATGTGTGTTTTTATGGGTGTCTTGCTATTAGCATTACAAATGAAAAATAATTTTCAAAGTAAAAATTTAAAGCAATTAAGGCTTGATATAATTTTCTTACAGGAAATTAGTCCACTATCCCCCCTTTTTGATTTAAATATTAGGAGGCTTTTGGAAATTTTGCAATTCAGTCTTGATAACTTTTAATTTTAATTTTTCTGTACAGAAATATGACTGTTTTGGATTCATTGTGAAGTGTGGTAGCAATCATCTCAGGTAGAAATTGTAGTTTAATTCTAAACCTGCTGTTTGGCTTCTGTCATTTGCTTGCTAAAGTAATAGAAAAGTTATTTTGATTTTCTGAACTGTACTTGATTGAATACCCTATTGATTATAACGTGAATATCCCATTGATTGTGATCTTACTGATTTTAGAAATCACATTCTTCTGTGATCCACCCTGAGAACCAGGGCAGCACAATCACCCTAAAATACCTCAAGGACTACAGATAACGCATTCCAGTTGTCTCAGTGGTCATAAGTCTTAATGGTTCCAGATAATGCATTCCAGTCAATTCAGGGGTCACAAGACCCATGGCTCTAGGCAATGTGTGCCCTTTGATTCAGTGATCTGGAAACCCAAAACTATAATTTAACTAACATGCTCAATTCTACCTCTGTAACTGCTTTTTGCAAACCAGGTTCCTCACTTGTGAGAAGCTGAAATGGCCTCAGTCTCAAGAACCCTCTTTGAAAAGGCAGATAGAGGCAGTTTTCCCTATATGTGGGAAGCTGAAATGGCTTCGGTCTCAAGACCTTGAGGCCCCTCTCTGCTAAGGCAGATGCAGTTTTCCCTATATGAACCCTTCTCTTATGCTACGTGGGAAGGGACATGCTGAGACTCACAAGTTATGATTATAAGCAAATGCCCTTGTAGATTAAGTAGAATTATAGCTTGGGTATTTTTCTTAGGGATATGGACTGAGGAAGGACACCAGGGTTTGTTTAGGCGTAAAAGATTATCTGTAAGTAGCCATAGAAACAAGGATGTGTCTGGTGCCAAGAAGTTTTGAATATGGTCCAAGAACTAGAGTATAAATATTTGCCTGTAATAAAGTTCAGGGCTGCTGCAGTTTTTAACGCTTCAGTCCTCCCAATCCCATCTTTTTTGTGCCTTTATTTCTCAGCCTCTTCGCCCTAATTTCAGGTTACCTGATGGATTGCCGGCAGGTACCGGCACTCATTCTAAACCCAAAGATGTAATTGGTACCTTGTGATTTTTGCCTATATAAATCTTGTGTTACAGCCATATTAGCACTATGAGATTTGAGGTGCATTGCCCCCTCATAGTCCTGGATTTGCAATAAATGTGACTCCTAATTTGACTTCTTAAGGCGTCTTTGTGTGATTCTCGGGGTACAACAATTGCATGTTAAGCAAGTTTATTATGAGATGAACCATCAGTAAAAATATTAGTTAATGCTTCAGCAACAATTTCCTTTCCAGTATAATTAATTTTTCTTGAATATTAAATTTAGTCAATATAAATAAGTCTGAAATAAGGTTTATTTACTTGTCCTGGGTTATGGACAATAAATGACATTAACTAAATTTTTGCAACTAGTTTTTGAGTAACTTTATATAACCTTTGTCAGGGAGGTAAAAACACAAACTACTCCAGTTTATGAGATCTAGTACATTAAACTTAGTTGTACTTCTTTAGATATCTGAAGGAAAACTCATTTTGTTTCCTTTAAAAATAACTTTTATGTTGCCTTTAGAGAATGTCTATTAAAAAAAACTTTCATTTTTCTTTTTTACAACAAGCAATAAATGTAACAATCATAGTTGCTTTTTGATGCTGCCTGATAGCGCCAGGCCATGTCACATTAAACGACTTCCTTTTAGGTCATGGTGACTACTAGCGTAAGGTTAAGATTTAATATTTTAACAACAATCTTCAGTTTACCCTGTAAATATTAGTGGAAGAGATTTCAAAATTTTTATTTTCTCCTTTTTATGACATTTGGAATTATATGTTTAAACAGCATTCCCTTTTGGCTCATTTACATATATAGAGGAATTATTGGAACCCTTCAGTAACTTTTAGAAGAATTTACTTTACTAAAAATAAATTATTTATAAAAATATTGGCTTCTCATGTAATTTAATTTATATAAGACCTTGATTATATTTTTAAAAGCTAACTTATTTAAGTAATTTAAGTAGGTATCTTTATTAAAAAAAGAAAGTTAGTAAATTTAGTAAACTTATACGCCTGATTCTTAAGGCACAGATGCCACCCCACTTCCAGCCTAATTAAAATGCAGGCAGCTAGAGGCTTTTTGTTATTTTAAACTTCTGTTGCTGAAAAATTTTGCTTTTGGATTTTAAGAAATATATTATTACTTTATTTGCCCTTCTTAGAGGCCAAAACCTCCATAACATTTAAGATATATGTGTAAGTAAAATATATTTATTAATTTTTATTTGATAAAGTTTTCCTTGTGATTTTAAGTATATTAAATTGATTCAATTTAAAAATATTTCCTTTAAGAACAGAGAACAAATTTTTTTAATTACCCTGGGCCCTGGGAGTTTTCCAAAAATCATCTCTTAGTCAAAGTCTTGAAATTTAACTTGGAAAGACCATCAACATATTGAAAGGGCGGTGCAAGACTGACTCAAACTGGCCAATAAGGATGCAGAGGAAGTGACCCAGGTCCAAGTTAGGCTGACTGCATCCTGCCCCTTGTGTAACCAAACCCTGGCCCTTCCCTCGACCAGTCAACAGGGGCCACACACGTTACCCCACCCACTACTTCCAGACCCCCCTAAAAATCCTTTGTTTTCCTGAAACTTGCTCTCTCTCCCCCGCCCTGCCACTGCATCAGTGAGTGTGTGTGGGACAGAGGTCGAGGTAGCTCGAATAAAGGCTCTATGTTTTTTTTGCATCAGACTTGGGGCTCATTGGTGGTCTTTGGGGATCACAAAATCTGGGCATTGTTAGACCCAGTTGTCGTGATCCCCAAAGACCATGAGTGAGCCCGACTCCGACGCAAAAACATGAGGGCCTTTATTATTCGAGTTAACTCGGACTTCCCACGCTTGCCCGCCAAGGCAGCGGCACAACGGGGGGAGGAAGTGTCGGTCCCAGGGGAATGACAGATTTATAGAGCCAGAAGTAGTGGGGTGGGGTAATGTGAGTGGCCCCGTTGATTGGTCGAGGGAAGGTCCTGGCCGGGCATTTCCTCTGCATCCCTATTGGTCCTGCTTCAGTCTTGCACCACCCTAACATTTCCCCCTTGGTTTTATGTACATCAGTCAAGTCATTGACTCTTCTAGGTACTTCTTTCTCCCTAGGTCCTGAGGGGAGCATTCTGTTCATTCACCTTTCCCCCAAAATTCCTTTGTGCATTTGGTCATAACATGCTCCTTGCTGCGTGGGGCAGAGCTCCCTTCTCTGTGCCCCGCATACAAGGAAGAGGACCTGAGGAGCCCTCCGTAGCAGGGCCCCCTACACTCCTGCCAGGTACTTCTTGTCTAGCAGATGTCCTCTAGCTTTGACAGGTCTGAGGTTGCAAAGTAATCCTGGCCTCGTCCTCCAAAAGACCAGCCCCTAGCTCGGGGCTTTCCCCAGGCACTAAAAGGCACTTCTGTGTGACCCTGGAGGTCAGCCAGGGAGGGGGGCCTGGGCATTGGTGCTGGGGCTGCTTCACAGGTTCAGGCAACCACCTGCATGAGGTTGCTGGCAAAGGCACCATCGTGCAAGCCAGAGTAGACGCCAGAGGCATTGGCTCTGCGCCTCCAACTCCATCCTTGGGGCCACGTCGACTGCTCTCTGAGATCTCACAGAAGCATCAGAAACACCTCCTCCAAGGTGGCATCTGTGACCTTGCAACCCACCAGGCACAAGTGGAGGCACAGGCAGCGCCGGTTCTGCTCCAGTGCCTGGAGGAGCCCCTCGAAGCTGGCTCGGTCGTCCCTGGGGAGAAAATGCCTGTGGGACGCAGGTATTCATCCTGCAGGCTGTCCAACTCCAGCAGGCTGAGAATCCGGCCCTGCTGCAGGACAGCCACGCGGTTGCCTCTGCCTCATCCAGGTGGTAGGTTGTCCGCTTACTAGATGAAGATGTCCCAGATGAAGCAGGGATCCACTCCACTAGTGAGCGCATCCAGCATCATGGTACAGCCTCCTCTGCAGGCCTCCGGACAGGGCACGGGCTGGTTGGTGCTGATGCTGCATTAGCAACCTGCTGCCGGGCGCCCCAGGTCTGCTGTGGCGACTCGATGGATATGAAGAGCAGTTCCAGGACAGTGAGCCTGTCCAACGTGACATCCCTGCTGAGGACTTACTCTCAGCTCCTTTCTGACCGCAGCTAAGTCTGTCTGCAGGTTCCTGCCATCCGCGAGGGCGGGCCCAGAGGTGGGCACATGCAACCCTGTCTGGGCTGCCCTCACTCGGGAGTGGTGGCACCCAGTCCTGCATCACATTCTTGTCGGCCACCTGCATGATCACCGCAGTGCTGCCTTGCAGCACGGGGAGGCCTTTGTCCCTGGCATGTACCTTGAACTCGTACCTGTCTGTCTGCTCGTGGTCCAGCATCATGTAGTCGATGGCAAACACCCCTATCATTGAGGGCACCAGCGAATAGGCGACCTCTGTGTTCTTGCCATTGTCGGCATCGGTGGCCAGCACGGTGGCCATCCTGGAGACCTCCACCACCATCTGGCCGGTTCTGGTTGCCCTCCGTGTTGCTGGCCGGCTTCAGCTGGAAGGGCATGTCCCCCACCACCGTGCAGGTGACCACGCAGTTCTCCCCAGTTTTTGGGGGGGCTGTTCATGGTCACAGGCCATAACGGTGAAGCGCAGCTGGCTCACTTCCTTGCGGTCAGGACGCTGAGCCTGCCCCACGCCTCATCCAGGCGCAGCAGCGCCACACCGATTTGGTAGTGGCGCCGCCCATTGACCCCCACGTCCAGGTCAGGATAGGGGTGCCTGGGGTGCTGTTCTCCACCAGGTCGGCCTCATACATGCTTTTCTTGAAGCAGGGGCTGTTGTTGTTGGGTCGCCACTGTCACGCACCCACAGGGTCAGCTCCTACGTACGAGTCGCTCTGCTCGTGTTCCAGCTCTCCCTTATGATGAGCTGCGACTGTTTCTCGCCATCTGGGGTGTCGACCACCTATAGCTCAAACACACTGCTGCTTCCATTGCCTCCATCCAGGCATCGCTGCAGTTCGCGCCGTTCCCACCATTCCCGCTGTCCCCCGGTAGGGGGCGCTGTCTGCAGCCCTGGCGCTGACCCTCGCCACCGCCGCCACTGCCACCCCTGGGCTTCTGGACTTCCCTCCAGGTAGGCTGCAAAGCCTGCAAGAACTTGAATAGAATTAGTTCCTTTAATCTGTAGAGGCCCCACTGGTTTCCAGGGCAGTCTTCCAGGCTGCTTCATCTGCAGCCCAGTTGCCCTTTGCCTCTGTGAAGTTTCCATACCCTGCAACAGCTCTCTGTTCCAACTGAGCTGTGCTGTCTGGGTCCCACTCTGAGCTGGGCATGGGAAAAGCAGCCATGGGGCAGGAGAACCTATGCCCCTATGGCCTCCATGCCCAGCAACCATCATGGGATCTCCTCACCTGCTGGCGGGGACCCCAGCATTGATTGGATGACTCATGCATTCAATGTCCAGCACTTTAACTGGATACAACAGGGTCACGTCTCTCTGGAGCCCTGTCTGATGAAGAGGCAGGCTTAGCATAGTGCAGTCTACACAAATCTATTGCCAGGCACTATGGCTGGGAATGGCACAGACTGCCTGCTTTCTTTGTCCCTAGCCTTTATTTCTTTTGACTAGCAGATTTTAACAGACTGTTCCAGGCTTTACCTTGATTAGCCCTGGAGTGTGGTTCTTAGCCAGGCCCTGAGGATAGTGAAAACTCTTTCTTTACAAAAGTGCGTTTTCTAAAATAGGATTAAGCAGCATTTCAAATCACCTACAATCAATTACCATGAGACACTGTTGTAGAAATGACACTGACTTTAAAATTTCCACTCTTCCTTCCCCCGGCACTGCCAGGGACAGGGCCATCTTGGAGGTCTCTCCACCCAGGCGAAGCTGTGCTGTGCCATCTGGCAGTTCCCATGGCTGATCAGTGACCAGGCCTCTCCCAAGTGTCCTTGGTTTAGGGAAGACAAATTTCTGCTCAGTTTCCCTATTCTACTTGTCCAAGCTTACTGTCCTATCATCCATTCAACTTTTAACATATTTTCTTTATACACCAAAACCACACTTTTCATACTTTTCAGTTAGAACTCTTAGGCTTAATTGTTCCTACAGTTGAGGTTTGTGCCACCCCTGACATGGGCATGGTCACACGGGCCTGCAAGACAGTATACAATCGTCTCTCAATAGACACAAAAATCTGATGCTATTCTTCTTTGCCCAGTTGGGCACCTGTCCTTTTGACAACTGAATTCAAATCTGTAAGAAAATTAAGATTACTATACTTACACTGTGGCCGCTTCTGACAGCTAAATCTTCTGCTACTACACATGACACATGGTAAGGCTATACAAACATTTTAGGGAGGTGACTAAAGTCTATTCTTGATTTTCCCACACAAGGCAAAATTGCCCTTGTCTCTCTGGAGCCGTCCAATGAAGACACAGGTATCATTTAAGTTTTTCTGCAAGTCATTGTCAGGGCTGTGCATTGTGGCCAGTTCTTCTTTCTAGCCACAAACACAGTTTGTCCAATTTTCTTAAAAAGTATTCTGGCACAGGACTAGATTGGCTGTGATCAATTAGTTGTAAGACACTACTGTACTCAGACCAGCCAAATTTAGTAATTTCACATTTACCAGCTTAGCTTCTTATTTTTAACCTTAATTCCCACTGTCTTTACTTATTCTTTTTGTCATACGTCCAGCAACTTGTATAAAATTTTTCACTCTTAGAAACCTTAAACAACCAGCATTTCTTAGATTAGCAACACATTCATACCCAAACAGAAATTCACTAGGTAAACAATATTAAGCAAGCAACAAAGATGCATATTTAAACAATAAAGACAGATAACATTCCCCATTAAAATTTTGGTGCATACATTTATCAACACACTTTAAGTACACTCTTACTTTCAAGAAAATATACATTCAACAAAGTATAATTAACCTTCTGTAATAAAAACTAAGAGCAGGCAAATTAAAAATATCCCATTTTAGTTCAGTAAGCAACATTTCCTTTTGTGATTGTCTAATTCAGAGGCAGGGGGTGGCCCAGTCTTTTCAAGATGGCAGCCCCCATGAGAACCACGTGCATTTCCCCGTCTTTCTAAGATGGTGGCCTCCATGAAGACCATGTACAATGCCCCAGGCCATTCAGCTGCCCAAACAAACCCCTTTAACTTTCTTATATTACATGACTTAATGAGACAAAGCTCAGACAATATACATCACATTTTAAACTTTTACACCATAAATCTAGACCAAGACTTTTTCTTTTGAGAAGCAGTTTTTGCTGGAAGCCTGAGGAATTTAAAATGCAAATTAGCCACATTCCTGCCTGAGCCTTCGGCTGGATTTCTATGACCTAGGCCTGAGGCACCCCTCTGGCCATTTTCTGGCAATTAACCAGCCCTTTTGTTGTTAAAGCTCACCAGATTTTACACAGAGAACCTGACTCAAGGCAGTAAGGTTTGAGCAATTCCAAAACTTAAGCTGTTACTACATTGCAGGGGGGGAACTGGTTTGAAAAGAACAAAGAGAGAAACACTTTTACACCGGGGAGTACTATATTTACATAAAAACAGCAGAGTTTCAGAGCCATTCAGTAAACCAAACAGACCAGTTAACTCTCTCAGTAGAGCTGAGCAGATAAAAGAAGCAGTACCCAATTCTCCAGAACAGAGTAAAACACAGAAACACTGAAACAGATAAACAACCTTCCAACTCCAACTCCGTGGAAGCAAAACCAAAAGTGGGAGCGACCCGTCTCATTTCAGACCCTAGAGAGGCAAACCCTTCTCTCCTGTCTGAAATCCTGGAGGGAAATTTCCCGTTCCTCTGATCTTAATTCGTGGAGAGGCATATCCCATCTCTCCAGATTCATGGAGGGGAACCTTCCATTCCTCCTGGGGGGTAAGATGTCTCTCAACCCGCCCTCCTGTAACCTATTAGCCAGCAATGTTTGCCTAGGTTTCTTCAGGCACTACCAGAAAATGAGCTCACACAGAAAGACAAATGAGACAGACACACGCATACCGCAGTCAATCAGACTCTCCAGATTGGGGTGTCCCTCGGGGTCTTGGGATCCCGGACGAGCCCCCAAATGTTAGACCCAGATGTCATGATCCCCAAAGACCACGAATGAGCCCGACTACGATGCAAAAACATGAGGGCCTTTATTATTCGAGTTAACTCGGACTTCCCATGCTTGCCTGTCAAGGCAGCGGCGTGATGGGGGAAGAAGTGTCGGTCCCAGAGGAACAACAGATTTATAGGGCTGGAAGTAGTGGGGTGGGGTAACGTGTGTGGCCCCGTTGATTGGTCGAGGGAAGGTCCTGGGCCGGGCATTTCCTCTGCATCCCTATTGGTCCTGCTTCAGTCTTGCACCGCCCTAACAGGCGTAACAATATATGTATATATGATTTAAAGATTATATACTTTTTTTAATTATCTTTAAAAATCAATTAAATTTAAATTGGTTTTTGTATCAAAAATTTGGTTGAGATCACAGAATCAATCATCTTTTTTAATTAGACCAATAAGCAACATATTTTGAATTTCTAATTATTTCAGAGAAAATACAGATTTTATTTTCACAAAAATAAATTTCTATACATTGGGCATTTAGTTACCACAACTATATAATTTTTTTCCAATTCAATTTGAACGTTGAAATTTTAGCTGGTAGGTCAAATATTTAGCAGTTCTCATATTAAGTTGCTGGAGTTCGGTAGAGGCCTGTAGACATACAAATGCAAATTGCATCTTCTTCCTTCTGGTTATCCACATGGGAAAAAGCTTTGTCCTAAGCTGGAGAAAAATTTTATGGCCTATCTGCTTGACTTTTTTAAATGACCAATTTTTTTTTTTTAATTGGGGGACTTGGAAAAGCAAACTTATAGGTATTCAAATGCAAAATTGTCACATTCCTTAAACGTTGTTGGAAACTTTGGCCTATCTTCTTAATTAACAAAGGGTGTAGCTAATTTTCACCTGGGCTACTTAGGTTAATATTGTTACAGAAGAGCAAAGAAATGCCAAGCATGCTTCATGGAGAAAGGGAAGGAGTCCTTTTATTAAACACTAGGGGCCCGGTGCACAAAAATTTGTGCACT
>PVJC01011055.1:0-42353 GCA_004026665.1 Murina feae | reverse complement strand
CGGAGCTGAGCTGAGGGGCGAAGCTTCACTTTCGCTGCTGCCGCAATGGAAAGGGCTGTTTACTCAGGTCCGGGAGTGGCGGCCGCCATGTTGGCTGGGCTAATTTGCATACAGCCGCTCTGATTGGCTGGTGGGCGTGGCTTACCCTGTCTCGGAGAAACGGTTAATTTTAATATTTCGCTTTTATTAGTTTAGATAAGCTCTTTGGTTTATCTCTTCTCATCCCCCCGACCCCACACTGAGATATGTCAGTCTATTCATGCTTCTATGCTTGGATCTTATTTTGTTGGTCAATTCCTTTGTTTATTAGATTCCACAAATAAGTGAGATCATGTGATATTTGTCTTTCTCAGATTGGCTTATTTCATTAGCATAATATTTCCCAGGTCCATCCATGCTGTCCTAAAGGGTAAGAGATCCCTCTTTTTTATAGCTGCATAATATTCCATAGTATAAATGTCCCACAGCTTTTTTTTATCCATTTCTCTACTAATGGGCACTTGGGCTGTTTCCAGATCTTAGCTATTTTAAATAATGCAGCTACGAACATAGGGTGCATATTTTATTTCTGAATGGTGTTTTGGGGTTTTTAGGATATATTCCCAGAAGTTTAGGACCAAACCCAAGTTCCATTTTTAATTCTTTTAGGAAACTCGGTATGTCCATTTTATAGATGAAAAAACTAAAGCTCAGAGAGAAGGGTAGGCAGAGTAATGCCCCTCCCACCCTCCATATCCACATCCTAATCCTTGGAACCTGTGACTATGTCACTTTATATGGCAACAGGGATTTTGCAGATGTGACTCAGTGAAAGGTCTGGAGAGGGGGACATGATCCTGGATTATCCAGGAGGCCCAATATCAAGCTGGCATAGCCTCCTTCCTGCACCTGGGGGCAGATGTCATTCTCTGGGCACCAGGGGCATCTGTGAAGAGTCCGAATTGCTCCCAGAGCATCACATGTAGAGACAGCCGAAACCTCTTCGTGTGCTGGAGTGCTAGCCTTTTCCGTTTGGCAGCGATCTTCCTGTGTAAGGTGACGTCATTTCCCAGAGCGGGTGTCTTGAGGAGGCAGGGTTGGGTGATGGCTCTGAAGGATGGCAGTACTGGTACATTGGGTTTCATCTATTTTCTGAAAAAGATAGAGGTTTTTGAACCTTGTGCCTGTAGTCCCTGGAGTGTAAGGGGTAGAAACAAGCTTCCCAGATGCTTTCAAAGGCAAGAGACAGAGTCTCCGGCAGCTGAAGAATGATGAATGGGTGTCCCTTGGTGATGCAAATCAGGATGACATGTCTGGGGACCATCTCTCTGCTAATAGAAGGAAGCATGACACCTGTTTAGAAATGAAATGTGGGGATACCTGTTAGCCTGCAGGGCTCTGAAGCTGTGGGATGTGCCCCCTTCCGTCCCTGTCCCCAAGGAGCTGCCTCCTGACAAGAACCCCCCATACAATGTCACCATCATCATCTGGCGGTGAGAATGAAGGAGGAGCCGCCAACCCCCACTCCACCCCTCCCTGGTTGAAGCTGGTGTGTTTTCCTATCCCACCTTATTTATTTTTATTAATCCTCACCTGAGGATATTTTTTCCATTTCTTTTCGGAGAGAGTAGAAAGGAGAGAGAGAGGGGGAGAGACAGAAAGAGAGAGAGTGAGAGTGAGAGAGAGATATTGATGTGAGAGAGACACATTGACTGGTTGCTCCTGGCTGCCTCCTGCATGCTCCCCAACCAGGGGCGAGGAGGGAATCTGCAACCCAGGTACGTGCCCTTGACCAGGAGTGGAACCAGAGAGACCCTTCATTGCATGGACTGATGCTCTAACCATCGAACACACTGGTCAGGGCTTTCCATCTTATTTAAAGTGACTATGGTATTGTGTGTGTGTGTGGTGTTGTGAATGGGTACGCACCTGATGCAACCCAGCATTTGCTGTGGCGCCTTTACTTCTAAGACACCCGGTTATTTTTAGGAATGATGTGCTCAACATAAAAATAACTGGTTATTTTTACAATTGGGTGCATCAGTCACATTCTGACATATTCCAGCTCTGGAGAAATAGTGGCCAAATAGCATCAAAAGACAAGCAATGGGAGGAGAGTGAGTCAGACAGGGGGACAAAGCCCCAGGACCTGGGGCCAAGGGGCCGGGACAGGCTGCTGATCTGATGCAAGTGGCTGAGATTCCTAATAACAGCAACCTTGGTGGAGGTTGTGCTGACCTGGGCCCAGTGCCGAGCACGCTCCACGTAGGGTGCTACTTACTCTGCAGGGATCTCTGAGATGGGTGCTTCCACGGGCTGCTTTGCAGTATTCTGTGCATATAGGGCACGGACATTAGGCAGCCTGGCAAGGTGCTGCACGGAATGTCACTGGCTCTGCAGAGCCTCTTAGCCTCCTTGTGTCTTAGCGAGGGAGCGTCAGGTCGGGCCCCTTTAAGTTCCACGCATCTATACAGGGGCCACTTGCTGAGGACACTGAGCTGTGCAGTTTATTGTTTGGGGTTGGAGAGAAGCATTGAGAGAGATCTGGAAAAGGCGATCTGTCCACACAAGAAACAGGGAACAGCTGATTAGGGAGACACAACGTTGCATCACAGTACAGGCATCTGGGCGGTGTAGTGGGACAGACTGCGGTGGGGTCTTGACCATTTGTTTGTTTGTTCATTTGAGAGGTGGGTGTGGGGGAATGTAGGGATGTGCTCAACTCTGAGATCCCTTGGTCTAGAGCAGCGGTTCTCAACCTGTGGGTTGTGACCCTTTCGGCGGTCGAACGACCCTTTCACAGGGGTCGCCTAAGACCATCCTGCATCTCAGATATTTACATTACGATTCATAACAGTAGCAGCATTACAGTTATGAAGTAGCAACGAAAATAATTTTATGGGTGGGGATCACCACAACATGCGGGCCTGTATTAAAGGGCTGCGGCATTAGGAAGGTTGAGAACCACTGGTCTAGAGCTTCCAGCAGAAAGAGAGCTGCCTATTCGCAGTCCCTTCCCAGGACTTCTCTCCCGTGTCATCCTGTAGAGAGGGGTCTGACTTGTGAAGTTGGTGAACTACTGGGACATTGTTCTTTAAAATGGCTCCTTTCACAGAGGCGCTTACAAAGCCGACAGATGTTTTAAGAATCTTCTGCCATCATTTCTCCTCATTGCACATGTCTAGGCAGGTAGTTGTCCAAACCTTTCCACGAAGACCTGGGGAGATCGCACTCTTCCTCACTAGTCTGCTCTGGTGGCGTCTAGGAGTTGTGCTCACCGGAAAGCCTGCTGTGCCTGCCCATGTGGTTGCATACCCTTCCCTTCCTAATCGATCTTTGCACTTTACTTTGATAAATGAACTGATTGCTTGGCTTCCTTTCTCTCATTCATTCATTTCTTTGTCCATTCCAAAATCTTTGGGTGCCCACTGCGTGCCAGGCATCTATGTGTGCTGCAGAGACCAGGCTGGACAGACCAATGTGATCCACACAGACTTTGCAGTCGATAGGGAGGGGAGGAGAGCAACCATAAATGGAAAAAACAGGTGCACACACATTTTAACTTTGTCCTGCACGGGAAGGCAGTGACGGAGAATAACAAGCTGTGTGGACCAGTAAGCTGATTAGGGAAGGGTGCTGGGTGACTGAGCCCAGAGCTGATGTACCTAATGAAAGCCCATTTATTTTGGTTTCCTAATTTTATTTGCTATTTTATGTCATTACAGTCAGCCTTAGTATAGAGACTGGGGGGAGGGAGGCTGGGTTCTCACTCTGTGCTCCGCATGAAGCCGTGGGCAGTGTGGGTGGTGTTCAGGAAGACCTTCTCTCCCTGGGGAAAAGCAATCCACCAGACATTATTCCCTTTTTAACTCGAAGAGTAAGTAGAGAAAAGGTAATATTATCCTTTATTAAGAACCTACTTTGGTCTGTGTGTTTACTCTTCTTTCTTTATACTATGGGTGTCCTAAAGCATGATGGTGGTTTGGAAGTATCTCCTGGGCATTCGGAATATTTGTCTGTCGCGGGATGCTGGGTCTCCTTTGGAGAATATTGACTTTTGCTTGTTCTTTTGGATTTTTGAAGCCACCAATCTGGTTAGGTCAGACGCACATCCGTCTTGCCTTCTTGAGGAGGCGGTCCCGGGCCAGGTCATTTTTCACAATTTTCTGTGTGCTTCTTCGGTTTGTTCAAAGCCAGTGTATCATGTCACACACAGCATTAGGGACCCCCTTCTCCAGCTCTTTTCTTTAGAGGGTATTTCCCCATTCTCTGGTCCCTTCTTCTGTTCTTCCGGCCCAAAAGATGGGAGTTGGGGGGTTTCAATTGGAGTTTAGCTTTCTGTCCCGTTGCACAGTCTGAATGACTGACTGATCCTGCCCTTGGGGTGAAATGGTGAGGGAAAGGACAGAAAACAAACAAACAAAACAACCCACGTGGATTCCCCTCACATGGTCCACATAACGTTGGCCTCGTTCCTAAGTGATGGGTGGGTGTTCTCTTGGGACCCTTGGTGCCCGGATGGAGCGCGGTGCTGGTGGGAATGTAGAGTGGCTCAGCCACAGTGGAAAACTGGTGGTTTCTCAGAAGGTTAAACATGAATATGTGGTCCAGCAAGTCTGCTTCTAGGTATACGCCCCGAAGAATCGAAAAACAGTTGTTCAAACAAATACTTGTATGCAGATGTTCTTAATAGCCAAAGGTGAGAACAGCCTAAATGTGCATGAGCTGAGGAATGGACACACAACATGTGATCTAACCATATCATGGAATACCACTCAGCCATGAAAAGGCATGAGATTCTGACCCATGATGTAACATGGAGGAACCTTAAAAACACTTTACCAAGTGAAAGAAGCCAGGCAGCCAGCCGGCGTGGCTCAGTGCTTGAGCACCAATCCATGCACCAAGAGGTCCCTGTTCAAATTCCAGTCAGGGCACATGCCTGGAGGGGGCCTAATCCCAGTAGAAGGCACGTGGGAGGCAGCTGATGATGTCTCTCTCTCATAGATGTTTCTGTCTATCCTTCTCCCTCCCTCTCTCTCTAAAATAAGTAAAAATATATTATTTTTATTTTTTAAAATATATTTTATTGATTTTTTATAGAGAGGAAGGGAGAGAGAGAGTTAGAAACATCGATGAGAGAGAAACATGGATCATCTTCCTCCTGCACACCTCCCACTGGGGATGTGCCCGCAACCAAGGTCCATGCCCTTGACCGGAATTGAACCTGGGACCTTTCAGTCTGCAGGCCGACGCTCTATCCACTGAGCCAAACTGGTTAGGGCAAAATATATTATTTTTTAAAGAACATCACGAAAGACCACGCATTGTGTGATTCCACTTGTATGAACTATTCAGAGTAGGTAAATCCATAGAGACGGGCAACAGGTTAGTGGTTGCTGGGAGAAAGAGGGGATGGGGAATGACTGCTTGGTAGGTGTGGTCTTTTCCTTGGGGATTGATGAAAATATTTTGAAATTGATAGAGACAGCATTGTAAATGTACTAAATGCCACTGAATTCAACACTTTAAAATGGTTAATGTGGAGTTCCTCTCAATAAAAAATAAATTAGAAAAAAAAGAGCTTTGTTAAAACAAAAAGCTACCTACTTAAAGTTAGTGACTAAAGGTTAATCGGGCCAGATCGTGTGGTGGGGAGTAATTGCAAATGCCTGTAGAGCAGGACCTGGGAAGGATTACCAGGTCAGCACCATCTCCCAGGTGACCGACCTGCAAAGACTGGGGTCTGTACACTTGGTTAGTTTGACTTGGGGACATCCTGAGGGAGGGACAGTGCCCAGCGGGACCCAGGGTTTGGCTGGATGCCGAGCTCATGCACGAGGTCTTAGGTTAAGATTCTTGACAATGTTGAATTGCTTTGACAACTGTGTGTTTTCCATCTGTCAATAGTTCCTTCTCTTTGCAATTATACACACTGGAAACTTAAATTCTCTCTGGATTTCAGATTTTACCCTTATAGGGATTGTGGCTGAAATCAGTGGAGGGTCAGAAGTCATTGTTTCTGGTGGTGATCTGAAGGTCTGTGGGAAAGCGTTCAGACTTTCTAGGGCTCTGTAGAGGGAGATGGGGGGCTCCTGAGAGAGCAGTGGTGGTGAGGGGTACACGCCTGGATTGGAAGCTGCACTCTTACCTGCTGTGTGATCTTGGGCAATTCAATGTCTTAGGTAATCCTTTGTTTCCCCCAATGTAAAATGGACACAATAGCAGAATTTTCTTCATAGGTTCTCAGGAAGATAATGTAAAGTGAAGCATATAAAATACTTAGAAGACTATCTGGTACATAGTAAATGCTCAATAAACAGTAACTATTATTTGTGTTAATAATAATTGTTCTTACTATGGTTTTTTTTTTTGCATAACTAGTGACTCTATTTAAACATTTTCAACCAGCATCTAAAAGTTTCATTTCTTGCTACGAAGTTCTGAGGATTAAAGTAAAAACTTATTTTTTTTCCTTTCATCAGTAACTTCAGTCTAATATATTCAACCAGCATCTAAAAGTTCTCTTTCTCTCTGGAAAGCCTGGAGGATTAAACTAACAAGCGCTTTGAAATAGTCACAGAAGTTGCAAGCAGTGGCGATTCTGAACAGTAGTCTCTGCCAGTCCTGCCTTTGAGGGCTAAAATGCAAGTGCATCCAACACTGGCTCTGAAATTCTGATGAATTCTGAGTCATGCATTGGCCTGTTTATAGCATTTTAATGGGAAGGGATGAAGAAGTTAGACACTTACCTAGACTTTTTGAAATCATTTCCTCCCTTGAAAATGTCTTTTATTTCTTAGTCCCTTACTAGAGAATATAAAAAGAAAACCCCCTGCATCTTGAAATGTCTCTAATCAATCCACAGACGTTTCATCCTTAAAACCTATTCCCTTCTCCCCTCCCAGCTCAAGACGGGAAATAAAATGGTTTTGCAGAAATGGATGACAAAGTAGCAAGGGTTGCGATGAATAACCCTCCAAGCACCTTGGTACACACCTCCCCTGTTTAAAATGAAAAATTACCCTTTTCCCTGAGACTCTATTACAAAGGGGATCAAAAGCAGCAGGGAAAGAGTTGATATAATGCCGTCCCTCCGCAGCAGCCTTCGAGAGGAGGAGTGGAGGCCCCACCAGTGAAGCAGATGGCAGGGGGACAATGAGATGAGGCTTTTGCCTCTTCATCCCCAAATTTGTCATTTTGGAATGGAGGCATGGAGAGGCGAGGATTTGATGGTGATGGGAACTGGGCAGGGGTAAAGCCTTCCTTTCTCTCTGTTCATCGGGGCAAGTTAATTTGAAACAACTTCAGGACAGGGATACTTGGGGGCAACTCGGTGCTTCCTTGAATCTAGGGGAGGTGTGTGTGGGTGTGTGTGAGTGAGTGTGTGTGAGTGTGTGTGTGAAGAACTGTAGGTGAAGGGGACAGTGGGCCCAGCTTACCTATAGGTGATCACCATGGAAGAGGTTTTAGCCAAGTCCTATCACTCATTCCCACTCATTTATAAGATGGTCAATAGCATCTACTTTACAGGGCAGCTAAAGTAAGCACAGTGAATGCATGGGAGCAAATTGGAGGCGTCGCAGGCACCCAGAATAGATGTCTCCAGCATCCTCAGTCACCTGCCTGCTTGTCTGCATCATCGTGCTGGGCCAGGCTCTGAGCTGACGGCTTCACTCACTTTATCTCACTGTGTGCTCCTTACTTCACTCTGATATTTGCTCAGATGCCCACTGTCCCCTCCTCGTTCTGTGCTGACTGAGGGACTCCTCAGTAGTGTGTGTGTGTGTGTGTGTGTGTGTGTGTGTGTGACAGGCCCTGCTTTCTTTCCCTCTATTGCACTTATTACACTGACAGTCACAGATAATGTGTTGTACATGGCTTCTTACAGATAATATGTTATCTGTGTCATTTATTTGTTTATCCTTCTTCTGCTCCACAAAGTATGAGAGTTCTGCAAGGATAGGTACTTGGGTTATTTTCATTCATTGCTCTGTCCCCGTTCCTACAATAATGCCTAGTACCCGAGAGGCGTTCAGATGACTGTGAAACACTTGGATGAGTGAGTGGATGCATTTGTCCCTCATGGCACCCTCCAAGGGAGCCATGGTCAGTTTCATTTTACAGACTTTAAAACCCAGGCTCAGAGAGGTCATGTAAGTTGCCCAAGGTCACAGAACTGGTCGTTGTTGGAGTCAGAGTTCTAAGCCAGATCTCTCTGAGTCCCTATCACATTCTTTCCATTTCACCCAGGGAGGGTGAGAGCTAGAGTTAGTGACAGTGTCCAGGTTGCTTCTTTGTGGCCTTGGAATGCAGTGTATTATGAAGATAACTTAAAAATATTATTACTTTCTTAAATAGATTTTACGTATGTTAATTGGACAATAAGCTTGTATTCCTTGAACAAATACAGTGTAGTGTGCATATGCTGTCACATTTGCAGTGTGTATACAGTGTAATGTGCACATATGCGTAAATACAGAGACTGTAACACATCTGTTTTGTTCTCTGCTTCTTTATTACAACTCAGGTGGCAACCTTTCCAAACAAGACTGGACCATCCAGTGGCCTACCACGGAGACGGGGAAGGAGAACAGCCCAGTGTGTGCCCCGGAGCCGACGCCATGGATCCGCACCCACCTCTCCCAGAGCCCCAGGGTGCAGTCCAAGTGTGCCCAGCTCTACTGTCACACCAACTCCACCCTGGGAGCCCCTGTGAATACCCAAGTGGACAGGCTCACTGTGGATGCCTACCCAGGCCTGTGCCCGCCACCGCCCCTGGAATCAGGCCACCGTTCCCTGCCCCCGTCGCCCCGGCAGCGGCATGCAGTCCGCACCCCGCCACGCACCCCCAATATCGTCACCACCGTGACTCCGCCAGGCACGCCGCCCATGAGGAGGAAGAACAAACTGAAGCCCCCAGGGACCCCACCGCCCTCCTCCCGGAAGCTGATCCACTTGCTTCCGGGCTTCACGGCCCTGCATCGGAGCAAATCCCACGAATTCCAGCTGGGCCACCGCGTGGATGAGGCCCACACGCCCAAGTGAGTGCATGGTGGGTGCCCTGGGGCTGTGGGAGTGGGGGGCTGCCCACCTTGAGGCCCAGGACCTGCCCAACTTAGGGAAGCCTGAATAGACTTGTGTTTCCCTCCTCCAGTGAATGGAAGATCCGTGAGAAAAAAGAGTGGAATTTTCCAGAAATTACCCTTCTGAATACTATTACTGTCCTAAAGTAGGAGTCTGCAAACTGTAGTCTGGGGGTCAAATATGAATCTATTGCCACAAAGTCGGGTTCATGTGTATTGTCCCTGGCTCCTCTCCCACCATGATGGCGGCATTGAGTATGGCCTGCAAAACTAAAAATATTGACCCCGGAGCCCTTGCCGGGGAAGTTTGCCAACTTCTGGGGGGGGGGGGGAGTGTCTGTCTGCCTTAGTGTCACCCTTAGAAATAGGATGTGAATGTCATAGGCAATATCATGTTTTCTAGTGGCCACATTCAAAGGAGTGAAAATAAACAAGGGATAGGCATTTCCATAGTATGTGTTATGTAGTCCATTATGTCAAAATATTGGCACTGCAGCATGGAGTCCGGAGGCATGTTGCTTTCCTTTCCTGCCATATGTTCGAAATCCAGTGTATATTTTACCTTATTGCTGACCTCAGTTTGGATTGCCCTCCTTTCAAGTGTGGGATGGCTACCCGGGCGAGTGGCTATTGTTCAGGTCGGCCATAGACCCACCCTGTGCGAGGGACACGCTCCGAGTTGTGACTAAGATGCATGTGCTGGCCTGCTCGGCTTCCTTGTCAAAATGCTAGTTGACCATACATATATGTGGGTTTATTTCTGGGCTCTTGATTCTCTCCCATTGGTCTGTGTGTCTGTCTTCATGCCAGTACCACACTTTAAACATCAGCCTTTCTTTGGACCCATGTGGGATTTATTGGGCTGAATTACCCACTTCCTCCTGGTCTCCCAAATCAATTGGGCCGACCTTCAATGTTTCTTGAAATTGTGTATCAAGATTCAGGTTAAATTCAGCTTTGCCCATCAGAGTTCTTCAGTTTAGTAAGCTCAACACTTCCTCAAGGAAGATGCTCCTCGGGGACACCTCCCAGGGGTGCCAAGCTTCGTGGCAAGGAGCCAGCAGATGAGAGTGGTGCAGTGGTCAGTTCGGTGGTGTAGATGATGCCATGTGACTACTTGGCCTGGGACCACGCCACCATATCCACAGGGACACGAGGGCACCTGAATGTTAGATGTAAAAAAAAGGCAAGGTAGAGTCAGTGGTTCCTGGACTGTGTGGGCCAGGGGAGCAGGGCTGGAGAGGGATTGTGACCAGGGAGATGAATGAAGCGTTTACAGAGGGACATTAGTTGAGTTGATAAGTAGACTGATCACAACAACCAGCATTTACATCCTGGTTCTGCCAGGAAGTAGCCTTGTGACCTTTGACTTAACCTCTCCACAGCTTAGCTTTCTCATTTGTGAACCAAAGGGGTTGGAATACATTCCTGCTTTTAAATCTGTGATCATGGCTCATTCATTGATGGCGCCAATCACTTTAGTGGGCTGTGACCAGCATTCAAAAAAGGAAATGGCCTCGCCTCGCCTGGGTCCTATTGGGATGCAGTTGTCCGTGGCTGCCAAGACCTTCTTCCATGACTCCTCCTTTATGGGCTTTGCTTCCTTCTCTGCCTCACCTCTCCACTTTGCCATGCTTCCTGGGACCACCTCCCAAATATACAGCTTGTACCCCAAAACTTCTCCAGGGTTTGGTTTTGGGGGAACCCAAACAAAGATAGGAATAAAGGTAATCATTAATGATTGCTTTCAGCTATATACATAGCTGTGTGCATACATTTTTACTAAATTAAAAGATTTGTTGGTGGATCATCTACCACAAAGGTGGTGAGTTTGATTCCAAGTCAGAGCTCATACCTAGGTTTCGGGTTCCGTCCCTGCTTGGGGCACATACAGGAGGCAGCCGATTGGTGTTTCCCTGCCATGGACTGGGTACTGGGGTACAGAAGGGAGTGGGAGGCGAATCCCCTGGTCAGTGTGGGCAGAGCAGTGTAAAGAAGGATGTCAAGTTTACACATTTGATCACATTTTGGAAGAGTCAAAGGTTTCTTTTCCCCTGAGCAGAAGGGAACGGTGTCAAGGAGGAAAGTAAGTGACGTTGGGTGACATTATAACGGGGTCTCATGGGTGTGTTTTAGGCTGGGCAGAGAGGATGGGGAGAGACTCCAACACCCATTTTGACCCGATTCCAATGAACAAAGGCAGGCTTGGCACGTCTGGCACATCTAAGGCCGGCCATTACGCCTCCTGTTCCGAAGGCAGGCATTCCTCATGGGCTCTGGTGCGCCATCAGAGTCCTTCCAAACACAGCGCTCTTGGGAAGTCACTGCAGTCGGCCAGCACTGGGACGTTCGGTCATCGCGTTTCTATTTCTTCTGAAAGCCCTTCCTTGTGCTGATTTGAGCCGGGAATTCTTCTCTTGATGGGGTTGTGACTGAGAATATGAGGAAGGTGAGAAAAAGCGCCGGTAAACAGATTTCCTGGCTGCTGGTCTAGGGCACCTGCGGTTTGCTGGTGCTGTGAGTGTCTTAGAGATGGAAGTGTCATCCTACAGGTCCATGTTCATGTAAACCACGGCTGCCTCGCCACAGGTGGGATGATGGGTTTGGTGTGACACCGGAGTCTCGAAGACATCATCGTAGTTACTGCTATTGCCATCCTAGAGGGAAGGGCATAAGAGTCACGCTTAGGGTTTCGGTGCCTGGGAATAAAAGCGTGTCTGCGCTCAGGAAGCTGCAGGGTTTCCTGAGGGGCTTCATTCGGGGAGTGGAGTTGATGGGCCCCTTTTTTCTCTCCGGTGGTAACCATGTTGAGTTGTGGCTCCCTCCCCTCCGTGAGAAATGGCTCACCTGTTCAAATTTCAAATGAGGAAACAGAAGCGTGGCGAAAACGAGACTGTTACTAACACTCTTGAGAGCGGACACCCATTTTACAGGCTCACACTTGGGGCAAGGAACATAGCCTATTGATTTAGACCCTCCTCCAGCTCCTCACTGGCTGTGCGCCATTTGGCCACCTGTTTCCTAATAGGTCGCCCAGGTCTTGCTGTCTCCCACTGGGTTGTTTAAAACATGGGCTGGGCCTTCCGTCGTAGCCTCCTCTCCCTTTGTCTAGAGGCATCTTCCTAGGACAGGTCTGTCAGCCGGTGCACAGCTCTCATCCTCCGTCCCCACCCCAATCCTGCTTGCTCGGGGGAGATTCAGCAGCCGCTGGCCACATGCTGTTTCTTTTCTATGACAGTAAGTCAGCAGCATATTTCTTACACCTCCCCTCTTTTTGCCTTGCCACTGGCAGGCGCCAGCCTTCTGGGAGTCATTGTCACTTGGTTGCCAGATGAAATGCCCAAAATCTATTCATTATAGAGGGTGGTGCCACTTGGGGAAAAGACAAAAAGGCACTGTTCTCTGTCTTGATTTTTGACTTATTGGATAGAATTTGAAATGAACTTCTTAGTGTGATAAATGGGGAGATAGAAACATTCCTCCCAGGGCCAACCTCTCCACTGTGCATTGGCTCCTGACGGTGGCTTGAGTCATCGGGGGCAGCTGCCCAGCACTTTGATTTAAGATAACGGGGACCGGGATGAAGGCATGATATCAGCATGGGGTGGAGCAGGCACATGGAGACGGGCAGTACGTGACGTCTTTGAAAGCCAAGACAGAGGACAGCTGAGACCCCAGAAATGCCTCCAGAAACTGGAGGCCACAATGAGGAAACTATTCAAAACCAAGTGTGTGGCCTCAGCATAAGGTAGTAGCCACAAAGCAGTAGCCATGAAACAGTCATGATTGTTGTTAAATAGGGCACCTCTAGGGTCCCTACTGGGGCAGGGACCGGTCCTTGGCCCACCCCAGAGTGAAATCAAGCCCCCACTGGCTCTCTGTACCACATTATGCTCGATGGAAGGATTTGATGATTGAGTCTCATTCATTCATTCATCATACATTTTTACTAAGTCCTACAGGGATTCTCTGGTGAACAAATGACCGGCTTCCCAGGAGTTTACAACAGAGAAGGAAGAATGCTAAGTCAGGACACTAGGACAGTGAGGTGTGTGGAGCCGGACAAGGGGGGTCGTGGGATCTACCTTGGAAGCATCAGTAAGATTGCGAGTCTGAGTCCCAGTTTGGGGGAGTCTGAGCCCCACCTGTTAGTGAAACTCTCCCCTTTTCTCCCCTGGGTTTGGTCTGGGAGCAGTTCCCCTCTAGGACATATTTGAGGCTCCTCTGGGCAGGGTGATTCTTGGGCCATCTCTGCTCTCTGTCCCAGAGACTCAGTGTGTTGTGCACACTCCCCCTGAGGTGTCAGCCGCCTGAAGGAGTTGTGCTCCATGTAGTGGTTTGTTAGCCTCTGCAGCCCAGCAGCAAAACACTCACTGGCTTGTCCGTTCATTCTGCAAACTTGTTTTTCAGTGCTTTGAGGAACGATCTGTGTGAGGGGCCTGGAGTTCAGGGTTTAGAGGAGTCAGGCTGAAAACATCATTTTACTACTCAGTGCTGCAAGGCCTGGAGCGGAGAAAGTAAGGCTAGGGCTGAAGGAGCCGGGTGAGGATCAGCTAAAACATCCCAGGGAGCCGGGGACAGCGTCCAGGAGGAACCGCCCAGGGAGTAAACAGCCATCCTGCAGCCTCTCTTGCATCCACCCAGCCCTGAGGCTGTAGGCGAGACCAGCCATAAGGGATATGCAAATGAACGGGCACAGTGGTCTTGCAGTACAGCCTTTAAAACAACGTATTTTTATTGATTTTTAGAGACAGAGGAAGGGAGAAGGAGAGAGAGAGAAAGAAACATAGATGGATCAGCTGCCTCCTACACACCCCTAGCAGAGATCAAGCTCCGAACCCGGGCATGTGCCCTGAGCCAGGAACCTTTCGGTGCATGAGACAGTGCCTAACCAACTGCGCCACACTGGCCAAGCTCCTCCAGGAAATCTTTATTTATAAAAACAAGTGGTGGACCTGCAGAGTGGGTGGGCTTGGCCAGGTGAAGAGAGAGGGAAGAGTATGGCAGCAGGAGAACAGCAGGCTGGGATCTGAACATGGCTGTGGGCTCGACTTGGAGCCTGCTCGTAGAGTGGTGAGGGGTGCAGAGGAGCTGCTGGGCAGCTTGGAGTTTATCCTGAAGTCTGTCGGTCTCAGGGAGGGGCGTGACCTGTCAGGTGTCATTTTAACTGGTATGCATTTTGACCTCGAGGCCTCAGTCCAGGTGCTCTGAGCCCTTTTGTTCCTGTTTTCCATTAATTAATTCTTCCAAGTGCAGTGCTGTCCCCAGGATGCAGTAGAGTGTGGCTTTGGCGACCCAGCAAGCACAAGTCGGGGGGGGGGGGGGTTCTGCCATCTGCTGCTGGCAGGAAGGATGGCACCTTCCGGGGCTGCCCTTTGCCTGCCTGCGTCCCCTCCACCTCCACCTCCCATGGCCTCCTGACCTACAGCTGGTGGGGGAGGGCCTGTGGGGACTGGCAGTTTAACATGAGTGTGGCCCGGGCTGTCTGGTGGCTGCTGAGCTCTCCAACTCACCTCCCTCTCCCTCCTGCTCCCCTCTCTGGTATTTATCAACTTGAATGAACAGAGGAAGAGTAAAACTATTAACAACTCTCCAGGAGCCTTCCACCATGGCCCGGCTTCCAGGAGCTGAGAGGAGCAAGTGAGATGAAAACCATCTAGGCGCCTGATGGTTTTCAGGGAGTAGTCACTGGGCAGGGGTATCTTCCAGCCCTGCTTGGGTCTCAGGGTCACACTTTGTACGTTGGAGAGATGACCTTTCAGGGGCGGGCTGCTGGCTGCAGGCCCAGGGGGAGGAGATGCCTGTGCACCAACCTGGGCTTTACCCACTGAGCTGGGCAGGGAGCAGCCGGGTGGGTGGGGACCTGTGTCTGGATGTCACCTGAGCTTGGCATCAGCTTGCATCTCACTTCCCAAGATGTTGAGACTTCACATTTCGTTTTCCGTGAATATGACGGGGACGATCTAAGAAACGTGTTCTTTGCCCAGGGAAGGTTCAGACCCCTTTCCTTACACCCTCTGTTTTGTAAAACTTGAGAATTTGAGGACTGTACTATGAGGACTTGAGAATTTCCCCATCTTTGGAGGGAGAGCTTTTGGACTCAGCCCTGAGGGGCAGTTAGGAGGGCTCTGTCCTTGTCCTTGTTCTGATGGCCAAACTTAGAGAGGCTCTCAGTTAAACTGGCTGTGGTTTCCCCACACCAAACTGACCCTCTACTCCTTTCCAACTCTGCCTCCATATTTCTGTTACCGTACTGTGGTGCAACGAATAACAATGGTAGAAACAGCCAACATTTATTGAGTCCTTACCCTGCTGTGGACATGGTACCAAGCCCTTTACATGTGGTATCAACTTCTACAACCTCCTGGAGTAGCTGGAATCACCATCTCTCTGTTGTAGTGAAGAAACCAAGTTATATAACTCACTTAGGATCACTTCCTAAATTAGGCCCACCACCTGTTTTTGTAAATAAAGTTTTATTGGAACAGTGACACCCGCTCATGGACTGACTGTCTGTTGCTGTCCTTGCAACCATGACTATGCTTGGTAGAGCCTAAAAGATTCAGAAAATGCCTGAGGAATCCTGTCCTTAGCTGATTGGTGGCAAATGTGACACAGATCTGACCCAGTGGCGGGACTTACGACTATGTACACCAGGCTGTCTCTGTGGTGGTTGTGCCTGTCACAGGTTTTGAGTCCCTACTGTGATCCTGGGCTGTGAGTTCTTTGAGGATAGGAGTGCTGTCTTATTCTTCTCGGTCATTTGTTTGCTCTGGGTACATAGTTGAAGGCTCAGTGAATGTTTGCTGGAGGAGTGAATGAGTGAGTGAATGGATGATGAATAATTCTCCACCTCACCTTTGGAAACTGCCTTTCCCCTGGGCCCTCCCCCCTCCCCCCAGGCTATCAGTCTGGTTCTCTCTCTATTACAGAGTGAACGTGAAAGCAGCTACACAGGGATGGCCCATGTACAGCCACGCTCATGTAGAGCAGGAATGGCGGCAAGAGTCAGTGTCCCTGCTGAAGACCTGCTGGGCCGGGTCATGTGGAAGCATCTGGCTGGTGCCAGAGGAAGCGTTCCTTACTGTGCTTCTGGAATCTCTTAGAATCATCCTCTCTCAGAATTCAGATTGTGACCATCACAACACACTCTGTATGCAAGCAGTGTTGACCCCTGGCAGGTGCAGCCCTGAATGTGAATGTGAATGTGTGGGGCCCCTTTCTGGAGCTGCTGCGAGAGGTCTGCCGGCGAGGGGCTCTTCCACTTGCTCAGCTGAGTTCCAGGGACCAGCAGAGCAGCACCGCCCTCCTTCAAGGGCTGTTGAGAAGATGAAGTTTCCAGTAGGGAACTTCTTTGTGAGCAAGGAATAGAATTCATGTGAAGTGTAAAGTTTCCAACTCAACGTCAAGGTGGTGTTGCCTGCACCAGTTCCTTGCATACCTGCATCTCAGCACCGGTTAGCATTTTTCCCACGTGGAAATGATGTAGGAAGCAGTCTTAACCCCTGAACTCTGGACTGCCTGGTGCCAATGCTAATGATTTTGACCCCTCCCCACATTTACTGTAACCCCTTTGTCATGGTTTGGCTGTAGGGGAGGGCAGCATAGATGACTTGGCCTCAGGCCCCTACTTCCTACCTGAGACCTCGTGTGTCTGCAGCTCGCTGGGCTGGGGACCCAGCATCGCATCACCTGAGCGCGTGAGCTGAGAGCGGTGCTGTCTGGACCTCAGGGCCATTATCCGCGCGGAGTGTTTCACGGCCCCGGGGGCCTTGGGCTGCTCTCCAGGCACTGTATTCTGAGTTTTTCTCAGTTATCCATTTAGGTTTACAAGAATATTCCCGAAGTGTGGGAGGCGAGGGGCTCGCGAGGAGCCAGAGGACCTCTCAGAAGTTAATGTTCCATCCCGGGTTATAATGGACAGCAGCTGGGATGTCTGCCTGGGCCAATTTGCTGCGAGCAGCTCTGCACTTGGCTTGCAGTGAAGAATTGAGTGAGTTTACTTAACCATGGTGAGTGCAGGTGTAGCAAATGACAGAGCTTCCTGCAGGTGGGAAAAAGTGGGTCTTTTTCTCATATGACTCCTTTGCCTTCTCCCTCCTTTTTCCTCATCTGCCTCTTGTCATTGTGAGCAGGTCACATGCTTCCACAATGTCCTCTCTCTTCCCTTCAGCCTCTTTATTGGCAGTTTAAAAAATTGAGTATTGCCCTATTGCTGATTTGGCTCAGTGGACAAAACATCAGCCTGTGAATGGAAAGGTCTCAGGTTCCAGTCAAGGGTACATGCCCAGGTTGTGGGCTCAGTCCCCAGTGGATGTTTCTCTCTCTCTCTCTCTCTCTCTCTCTCTCTCTCTCTCTCTCTCTCTCGCGCTCTCGCGCTCTCGCGCTCTCGCGCTCTCGCTCTCTCTCTTCCTCTCTGAAATCAATAAAAATATATTTAAAAAAATAAAAGCGAGTATTAACTTAATACAATAAAAACATTTTAAATTCATTGAATTTTGATAAACATATATCCCCAGATACCCACAACCCCAATCAAGATATGAAACATTGTTCTGGCTGGTATGGATCAGTGGTTAGAGTGTTGGCCCACCCACCAAAGGGTTCAACCAGCCTGGTTGGGGTGCCTGCTGGAGGCAGCCGATTGATGTGTCTCTCTCACATCAATGTTTCTCTCTCTTTCTCTTCCCCTCCTCTTCCTCTTTTCCACTCTAAAAAAAAAAAAATCGATGGAAAAAATATCCTTGGGCGAGAATTAACAAAGAAAAGAAAAAGGTATAGAACATTTCTCATTCACTCTGGAAAATTCCCTCATGCCTCCTTTCCAATCATATCCACCTCCTTGAAGGCAACCACAATTCTGATTTTTATCCCATAGCTTAGACCTCTTATAGAATATCCTGTATATCAGTGGTTCTCAACCTTCTGGCCCTTTATATACAGTTCCTCATGTGGTGACCCCCAACCATAAAATTATTTTTGTTGTTACTTCATAACTGTAATGTTGCTACTGTTATGAATCATAATGTAAATATCTGATAGGCAGGATGGTCTTAGGCGACCCCTGTGAAAGGGTCGCTTGATTGCTAAAGGGGTTGCGACTCACAGGTTGAGAACCACTGCTGTATATGGAATCATGCATTGTACACACTTGTGACTGGCTTATTTCACTTAATATGATGTTTTTGAGATTAATCCATGTTGTGTGGATTAGTGGTTCATTCTTTTGTATTACTTTGTTACTGTGTGTTACTGATATTGCATTGTGTGACTACACATGTAGTTTGTTTATTCCTTCCTTACTGGATTCATTTCTTAGGACGGCTACAACAAAATACCTCAGATGTGGTAGCTTAGAACTATAAAAATGTATTCTCTATGTTCTGGGTGTTGACTGGGCCTTGCTTTTTCTAGCTTCTGGGGACTCGGGGAGGTCCTTGGTGTTTCAGGCTCGTAGCCACATCATTCCATTCCCTGCCTCTGTCTACACTAGGCCTTCTTCCCTCTGTATGTCCTCTCCTCTTCTTATGAGGACACCAGCCATTAGAGTTAGAGCCACTCTAATCCATTATGACCTTAGCTTAACTTGATCACATCTGCAAAGTCCCTGTTTCTCAATAAGGCCACATTCACAAGGACTAGGGGTTAGGGCTCACTACACTTCCATTGATGGGCATTTTAGAGTGTTTCCAGTTTGGGGCTCTTGAGATGAAATCTGCTATGAACATTTTATTCAGGCCTTTATTTACTTATTTTTTATCTACAGATGTTTTCCTTTCTCTTGAGTAAATACCTAGCAGTAGAATTCTGAAGTCATAGCGTATTAGTTTAACTTTATTATTTTTCGAAAAAAGTATTTTTATTGATTTTAGAGAGAAAGAGAGAGGAGAGAGAGAGAGATAGAAACATCAATGATGAGAGAGAATCATTGGTTGGCTGCCTCCTGCACGTCCCACCCTGGGGATTGAGTCCCCAACCCTGACATGTGCCCTGACTGGAATCAAACCATGACCTCCTGGTTCATAGGTGGACACTCAATCACTGAGCCATACCAGCCAGGTTATTTGTTTACCTTTAAAATAAACTAGGGGCCCGGTGCACAAAAATTTGTGCACTTGCTGGGGATGGGGGGTGGGCTCAGCCTGGTCTGTGCCCTCTCGCAGTCTGGGACCCCTTGGGGGATGTCCACCTGCTGGCATGCCTGGCCAGCCTGGATGAGGGTCTTATGGCTGTTTGCAGGCTGGCTAAGCACCCCCAGTGGGGACCCTCACCCCATGGGGGTGTGGCCAGCCTAGGTGAGGGGCTGAGGACCATTTTCAGGCTGCCCACAGCCCCTTCAGGGTTCAGGTCCCTACTGGAGTACCTGGTCAGCCTGGGTGAGGGGCTGAGGGCTGTTTTCAGGCTGGCCACAGCTCCCATTGACCCAAGGTCCCAGTGAGGCCGCTGGCTGGAAGCAAGTTTCTGGGGTTTATTTATCTTCTATAATTGAAACTTTGTTGCCTTGAGTGGAGGCCACAGCCGGCCTAGGCAGGCAGTTTCCTCCATTGCTGGCCTCCTATTTGCTCTAGCTCCATGGGTGGGTTAATTTGCATATCATCGCTCTGATTGGCTGATGGGCGTGGCTTGGCTGGTGGGCATGGCTTATGTGTAATGGAGTGAGGGTTAACTTGCATATTACTCCTTTATTAGAGTAGATCATTATACTGTTTTCAGAGTGGTAGTACATGTCACATACCCACCAGCAATGTGTGAGAAGGCAGTGGTTGTCAGCATGGAGGAGACATTTGACAACGTCCTGAGACGTGTTTTTGGTTGCCATAATTTGGTGGGAGGGGTGTACAGGAGAGTGCTGCTAGCATCTATCACCAGGGTAGGGACCAAGGACACCGATCAAACATTCTACAGTGTATACAGCGCCCCCTCTCACCCCCAGGAAAGGGTTATCCAGCCCAAAACATGAGGAGGGCCACGGGTGAGGAGCCCTGCTCTGCATCCTTGTCGTTGCTTGATGTTGTCTGCTTCTAACATTATTGATTCTAGTAGGTATGAAGTAGTATCTTGTGTTTTAATTTGCACTATTTAATTAATCACTGCATTTCCCTGAGGACTAAAGATGTTGAACATCTTTTTGTGGATTTACTGGCCATTTCTCTCCCTCCCTCTCTCTCCCTCTCTCTCTCTCTCTCACTCTCTCTGAATTAGCTATTCAAGTCTTTTGCCTAATTTTTAATTGGATTGCTTATCTTCTTATTAACTGTGTGGTAGACCCTTTGTCAGATTATGTCTTATGGATAATGTCTTTCAATCGTAGCTTCCCTTATCACTTTCGTATGGTTGTTTTTCAAAGAGCTGACAGTCTCAATGTTAATGGAGTCCTGTTAATCACATTTTTTTCTTTTGTGTTTAGGGCTTTTTATATCCTGTCTAAGAAATCTTTGGAAGTCTCAAGATAGTTTCCTGGTTTCTTCTAGAAGTATTACAGCTTTAGCTTTTATGATAGGTTTATTATCTGTCTCATGTTAATTTTTGCATATGGTGTGAGGTAAGGGTCAAACCTCATTATCTTCCACATGAGTATCCAGTTGTTTCAGCACCGTTTGTTGAATAGACCACCTATTCTCCATTGACTTATGAGGAATCTTAGTCAAATATAAATCAGCCGTCATCATGTGGGCCTATTTCACAACTGCATTCTGTTCTGTTTTTTATGCCAGTGCCACACCATCTTGATTCCCATCGCCCCTGGGCCCCTCTCCATCTCTTCTGTTTTTTCCCCTCTCTCACCTCCCCCTCTTTCATTGGGCTCAGGTTGAGGGCAGTTGGGAGAGAAAAAGTAAGCTAATTGTTTCTTTTTGTTCACTCATTTTCTTACTTCCCATCCAACATAGTTCTCATGTGCCCTGAGGGCATCCTGTCTAAACAACCAGGCCTTATTCCTCCCAGTGTCTTTGATTCTGTTGACTCCTTGAAACCCCCACCCACTACCCACCTCCAAGTCTTCCTGGAATCGGTCACAAAAGGTCATGTTTTTTCTCTTCTAACGAGTGACTCATCAAAGCTAGGGCTGAATACTTGCAAACAGCCATCCCTACAAGAGATTGAAAATGTTTCTTGTCTCTGCTGATTTTCCTATTTATTCCTGGCATGTTCTTGTGCCTCCGATGCCGCTGGCTGTGTCCTGTGCTTCAGACCCCCCGCCTGTTTGACGTAGAGCATGGAGCACCCAGCAGCCCAGAACTGCATGGTGGGGTGGGGGCAAGACTGTTTTCTGCTGATGACCCAAAGAGATGATGCTGGTAGTGTAGCTGCCAGCAGCAAAGCAGCCTAGGCTCTCGTGACTCTTCAGGGCCCAAAAGAAAGGTGACATTGCCCGTTGCATCACTGCGTAAGAAAAGTCCCATTTGTATTTGCAAATGGTAAGTCAGCACTGTACTGGGTCGTCGGTGCCCTGAAATGCTGCTCATTTCAGGAAGAGTTTACAAGACTTACATTCTGATTTCATTTATATGTGGAATCTAAAGAATAATATGAAAGAACAAGCAAAACAGAAACAGACTCATAAACACACAACAGACTGAGGGCTTCTAGAAGGGAGAGGGGTTGGGGGAAGGGGGAGAAAAGGTGAAGGGATTGAGAAGTGCAGATGGTAGTAACAAAATAGTCCTGGGGGTGTAAAGTATAGAACAGGGAATATGATCGATAGTATTGTAATAATTGTGTACGGTGCCAGATGGGGACTGGAAATAGCCGGGGGACACTTTGTAAAGTATATGAGTGTCTAACCACTATGCAATGTAAACTATAATTGAAATTTTTTTAAAAAAATGAGGAACAAAAGATATACACTAAATCCTATCCCCGGAACACGTTATTTTTTAAAGAGAAAATTGAAATAGAAAGCGCAGGCTTTAAAGACAGCTTGGGTCTCAGGTACTCATGTAATAATTTTTGTTGGTTTGGACACGGGCATTTTTGAAGATGGATCCTCAGAGCACCTGAAGAGGCTTTCCATGGGAGGTGCTGCTGGGCTGTCCCTGCAGAGAGGGGAGAGTTTCCCCGGGGAGGGTTGAGAAGGGGAGGGTATGCCAGCAGAGAGGATGGCGGGAAAGTGAGAAACTTGCTTTCTAGAGGGGATGCTATAGTTTATCAAGAGCAGCCAGAAGTATGGAATTTTTAGTGTGAAATTGCTCTATTTTTTAAAAGTGTTGCCAATGAATCCAAATTTAAGCCTCATATGAACCCGATAAAACTTGTCGGCTGTCCGGATGTTACACCACACGTCATCCCTTTGCATACAAATGTAAACCCTGCACACCCATTCAATCATTGTTTTCCTTGAAGTCCACAAAAACAGAAGGCCCACGGGGCCCATCGTAGGGCCCTCTCTCTTAGGGAGGTGGTCACACTGTGTCGTGCTTTGCCAGGGCTGCTGTTGGCCTATGCGTTCAAGAGGCTAAAAACAGTCTCAGGTGTTTGGGTGGCTATTTTGTTTTAACCACCTCCTGCCATTGACAGTTGTCACCTCATTAATCTTCATGGCAGGACGCCTGTCTTGGAGGTTGAAGTTCACACACTTAATTCTGACTAGGCATGTGTGACTCAGTTTCCCCATCTGACCAAGAGCCACCCACCCACCAGCCTCATGGGCCAGGACTTGAGGGTAAGGTGGAGGCTTCCTGGATGCCAGTCAGAGAAGAACAAGAATAAAACCCTGAAGGCACGTTCATTTGATGCCCCATCAGTCCAGTTCTGAATTATTTCAGCGGGAGTGACTTGTCTGAAGTTAGCTGAGCAGAGGCTTTACTTCCACAGACCCCAAGCCATCGGATTTCACCAAAATGGTCCTGGAAAAGGTGCCCTTCTCATGAACTCTGTGCATCCCCAGGGACTTGAGAAGAACCTGTTTCTATTCTGTTTTATAACCTCGTTATTAAAGATTCTTGCAGCACCTTTAGACAATACTCTTAACTCAGGAAATTACCGCATACAAAATTATAAAAGTAAAATTCTTTAAAAGGTACTGTACTTGATTTCCTTTTGTATTAGACAGGATTCCTTGTTTACAAGTGACTAAATCTCAAACTGGCTCTTCCCACAAAATGTAGGTCATTGTAGCTGTTACTTCTCCAGATCTGCTTGGAGCTCCATGTCCAGTGCTCCTGTGGCCCTTCCGTGTTCCCTGGCTGCTGGAGCGGGATTGTGTTCCCTTCTAGGGCCCTCCTGATTGTATTTGCATGGGAACTGGGGGAGGATGGGTGGTCTGTACTCATAGACCCTCCAACAGTGATTCTCCTGAGTTGGCATGGGACGACTTAGTGTTTTATTAATGTTAATTACAGCTGCACATCATTTCAAGGGAGCTCAGATTTTTACTGAACTCTGTGGAGAAAAACTTAGAACGCGCCCCTTAATGAGAAAGTTATGTCTCTCTTGTGCTGTGAAATTGTGAGTGTGACCGTGAATTTAGATGAGAATTTATGTATCCAGGGGCAACGCGGAGAGGCAAGAATTCCCCAAATACCTGCTTACTACTAGGTGAGTTTTAATTCTGGGTGTTGGGCAGAAAAATGAGTGCTGGCGGGAACTTCTAGATTCCCAGGGGGAATGCCAGAGCCAGGGTGCATGGGGTGATTCGAGTGCTCTCCTCCCAGTGTAGTTTCTCCACTGCAGCACTGTTGACATCTGGGGTTCTGGGATTCTTTGTAGTGGGGGCTTCCCTGTACACTGGAGGGCTTTTAACAGCTTTTCTTACCTCTAGTCTCTAGGTGCCACTATTGCCCCCCTCCCCAAACTGTGATAACAAAAAAATGTCTCCTGACATTGCCCAGCATCCCCTGGAGGGCAAAACTGTGTCCAGTTGGGAAGCACTGGTAATAGTGCGGCCCCTCAGACACTGATGCCTGTGTGAGTCCGGAGGCAGCTGCAAAAGGACACAGGGCTTAGAGGTCAGACTGACGGGATTCAGATTCCTGAAGCTCTGTGACCTTGGGCAAGTCACTTACTCTCTCTGAGCATAATAGCTGCTTCAAAGGTTAAACTGGAACCGTATCAATGAAGTGCAAGCACAAGGTAGATTCTCTGTGTTTTCTTTCCCTGCTGCCCTGCTCCTCTCCTCTCTCTCCTTCTCTCCCCTTCCTCCTCCTCTTCTCCACCCTCCCTCCTCCTCCTTCTTCCTCTCCTCCCCCTCCTCCCCAGGCTCTGAGACCCTGTCCCCCCTTAGCTAATCCCTAGGGGCAGGTGGGTGGACTGCCCCCAGGTTTCCTTTGCTTCTTCTTGCCTCAGCAGGCAGGGCACACATTGGAGTAAAGGAAAAGTTCCACTTAATTAGTTAAAGTTCCCTTCAGAGAACAGTGTGGTGTTAGAATTTGCAGCTTCACAAGAGAGTTCCACCTGCAGCTCCAAAAGGAATAATAGATCAGTGAGATTGGAACCTTAGATCAGATCCTCCTTCTGCATCAGGAACAGGCATTTGGAGGCAGACCTAAAGAGCTGGTTTTGCTAATGAAGAGCTGCTGCTTTCCCCATCCTGCCTCCAAATCATTCTGACTTCTTCAGTGAATGCAGAAAAAATAAAGTATTGGGAAATAATTTGCCCTCTCAGCCCCCAAACAGCAAAAGTAATTCATTTAATTCTGACTTAGAAGCAATGGGTTGCTGGCATCCAGGGAGCCCAGGCAATTGAAGTTGAGTCAGCCTCCGGGAGTAAGTTGTTTGTGCCTGTGCCCCGTTCCCTGTTGTCCATCTAGGTTGCAGCTCCATCTCACTCCTCAGGCTAGTACCTGCTCCTCAGGGCACACAGAAGGGAGGAAGGGAGGAAGGGAGGCAAAGGCTGTGATTGTGGTGTCCCTTGTCCTATTCCTGTCCTCACCTGTCCCTATTCTATCTAATAAAAGAGTAATATGAAAATTAGGCGTCACTCCATCACAAAGATGGCTTCCCCAGTAGCCACAAGATGGCGGTGCCATAGCCACATCCTATCTAATAAAAGAGTAATATGCAAATTAGTCATCACTCCATCACAAAGATGGCTGCACCCATAGCCACATCCTATCTAATAGGAGAGTAATGTGCAAATTAGGCATCACTCCATCACAAAGATGGCTGTACCCATAGCCACATCCTATCTAATAGGAGAGTAATATGCAAATTAGGCATCACTCCATCACAAAGATGGCCGCGCCCATAGTCACAAGAGGGCAGTGCCCAGTCCGGCTCATCCCTGCCACTGAAGTGGTCAGGCCTGTTAGCCAGGCAGGTGGCGGAGGAGGCGGGGGGCCCGAGGGGCAGACAGGTGATCAGAGGGGACTGGGGGTCCCCTGCCCAGGCCAGAGGCTTTTACCAGAGGCCTCAGGCATGGGCAAGGGCAGAGCTGGTGATCGGAGGGGTATGAGGGTGCCCTACCCAGGCATAAGACCTGGGCCAGAGGCCTCAGGCCTGGGCAGGGGCAAGGCTGGAGATTGCAGGGGCCTGGGCTCGCAGAGCCAGTGATCAGAGGGGTAGGGGCAGAGCCGGTGATCGGAGGGGTATAAGGGTGCCCTACCCAGGCCTGTAGCCTTGGCTGCAGTAGGGCAGGGGCGGAGCCGGCGATCTCAGGGCCTGGGAAGGGGCAGAGCCCTCAATGCAGTGGGTCTGGGTGTCCTCTGCCCAAGCCTGCAGCCTAGGCCAGAGGTTACAGGCCTGGGAAAGGGTGGAGCTGGTGATCGGAGTGAACTACAGAGGAAACACCTTTTCTTACAGCTCATTGGCTAAGCTCCCTGTATGCCACTAGTAATATTCTTAGTAACCTGGGTAATAAGAATCCAAAAAGGTGATCTAGGGTTTTTCCACCACACTCCTGGAGAAAAAAAATGAAGGTCCACTGCTGGAGGGCTAAGAAATGCCATATCCTGCCCTAGCAGGTTTGGCTCAGTGGATAATGCCTCAGCCTGCTGACTGCAGGTTCTGGGTTCAATTCTGACCAAGGGCATGTACCTAGGTTGCAGGCTCCTCCCTGGCCAGGGCCCAGGTCAGGGCAAATGCAGGAGGAAACCAATCAAAGTGTTCCTCTCACTTTGATGTTTCTCTCTGTTTTTCCCTTCTCTTCCACATTCTCTAAAAATCAATGGAAACATATCCTCAGGTGAGGATAAAAAAAAAAAAAAAAAGAAAGAAATGTCATATCCTATGAAAGACACATCTTGAAAATGCCTAAAGAAAGTTGTCATTTTTTTCATGGTGAAGGGACTGAAGTCCATGTTGATGAAAACACCTTGGTGGCTTTGGTGACTGGCAGTGGCTGCAGCAGTGGGGTAATGGGGCTGGTGGTTTCCCCTTATTAGCCTGGTTGCCTCCCACAAAGGGAGGCCAGACTGGTTCTTAGGCCCGCTCCCCAAGGGGAGCAGGGAGCAGGCCTAAGCCATCAGTAGGACACCCTCTGAGGCCTCCCAATATGTGAGAGGGGACAGGCTGGGTTGAGGACGTCACTCCATCACAAAGAAGGCCACCCCGATAGCCACAAAATGGTGGTGCCCATAGCCACATCCTATGTAATAGGAGAGTAATATGCAAATTAGGCATCACAAATTTCATGCACCTGGCCCCTAGCCTTAAATGATAAAGGTCATTGGTGCTGGTGTAACAAATGCAAACTGTACAAAGTAGAGTGAACCAATGAAAGACTCCATTCCCTCCTGCTCCAATTTTAGTCCCAGAGGCACTGCTCTTAACCCTTCCTTGGCTAGGAAATATTTTTTTGGAGAGTAATAGCTAACATGCTCAAGGATTCCCAGAGAAACAACCAGCAGGCTGTACGTGTGTGTGTGTCTGTGTGTCTGTCTGTCTCTCTATCTCTGTCTCCATCTCTCTCATTTCTATGTCATCTCTATCTATAGCAATATCATCTATTATCTATGTCTATATCTCCTCTATGTCATGTATATCTATATCATTTATATCTAGATCAATATCACCTTTATCTCTCTATCTCTTGTATCTATATCTATAGCTGTCACTGTCTCTTTTTAAGGAATTGCCTCATGCGACTGTGCAGAACCTTCCCAGCAGGCCAACAGGCTGGGCATTCTGGAGTTGATGTTGCCATCTTGAGTCAAGAGGCAGCTTAGAGACGGAATTCTTCTCCATATGCTGGGCGCCATTACCTTTAACAGACAGCAGTTTATCACCAACTCCTGTGAGTGCTCTAGCAGACAGAGATCAAGCTCATTGCTCCCTTTCAGGTGGAGGGGTGAGGCTGGGAGGGAGCTGGTGAGAGGGTTCATGCTGCGGGGCAGGGAGGAGCAGCCCCTTCATCTGCCTCCAGCCAGTGGTATTTCTGAGGTTCTTGTGTTTGTCATGGCTCCCACTCTCTCCCGCCTCCCAGCTGTGCCCTGAGACTCAGTCCCCAGGCTGCATCTTTTCTTGGGAAGAGTCGCCATCACCTCTCAAGGCTGAGGCTCCTGGAGAAGAGTGCAAGAGCGTCTTTTTAGTGGTGATGAGATTTTTGCTGCTGAACAAATATGGAAGGTGCCTTGGGCTTTAAAGAGCACAAGGATGGAGAGACCTGGTCACTGCCCACGTGGGTATGAAATAGGCACAAGCCCACCAGCAGCCTGTTTCTGGGCCTGGGACGCTGGGGCTAGATGATCTCACCCTGGCTCTGAGTGCCTCCCGCCCTGGCTGGCTCACCTATAGCTGCATGGAGATACAGCCTGGCTCTGAGCTCAGCTCAGCTCCTCCAGGCAGTGGTGGTTGTGGGAGGAACAGAGAAGGGTGTGGCCACTTGCATATCACCAGGCTGACTGCTTATGGTGACACACAGCCAGCCACAGGCGGGTCCTCAGGCATTCTTCCTCACTGCAGGATTGCCCGCAGTTTTGAATATCATGGAAAGTAGCAAAGGGCATTTCCACAAGAGCTTAAGGTGGTGATGGATAGAGAGGACTGTGGAGAATTTCAGAAAGATCCTGCCAAAAAAAACTAAGGAAGAGTTCTAGCCAGTCTCCAGTCTCTGATATGTGTGATCCATGGATCTCTCATGTCAGACTTCTCTAACCCGCAAGGTGTGTCAGTCCCACCTCCAAAATCCAGCCTGACTCCATCCCCGCTTCGTGTGACTGTTCCCACTGCATCTCCATTGGCCTCTCAACCATGATGCCCTTCTGAAAGCCCTTCTCCAAAGAGTTCCAGCCACACTGGTCTTCAGTGAGTTCCTGGAGCATGCAGCCACTTACTGCCTCAGGGCCTTTGCACATGCTTTCTGTGTCCCTGGAGGCCGACTCCTCTAATCCTTCCAGTCTGAGCTTCAGCTGCTCAGAGAGGCCTTCCTGACCACCCTGCCATCCTCTGCCTCAGCACCCCTGTGCGTTTCTTTCATAGCACTCGGGATACTGAAATGGTTTTGTTTATATGATTGCAAGCTTGTCAGCCAACTCATGTCCTGGCCCTCTTGGAACTTAGAGGCAGCAATGTTCTTTAAACAGATGTCTACTCAATTAATTATATAAAATTGGGATAAGGGACAGGAAGGCAAATAAAGGGCACAGTGAGGGATGAGGTGGGGAGGATGTGATTTAGACTGGACAGTTAGAGAAAGTGTCTCTGATTAAGTGGCATTTAAGACAGGATCTAACGGGTATGTAGACATTAGCCAAGTGGAGAATGGAGTGAAGACCCAGAGCGAACAGAATGTGCAAAGGTCCTGAAGCAGGAAGTGTGCTCATGGAAAAAATGTTGGCATGGATGAAGCATGGGGAGTGAGCAGATGTGACCTGGTGCCAGGCAGGAAGGCAAGGGCCAGAGCTTGCGTTTGTTAAAGATCACCAGCATAATGGTACTTACCACCTATCCATGCTACTGTTTGTTAGGCCCTGAGCTAAATGCTTCACACAGTTCTTTGAATTCTTACAACTAAGGGTCTGATTCTTCTCAGGGTTTAGATGAAGAATCTGAGTCTCCCAAAGGCTACGAGACATGCCCAGAGCCCCACCCCACAGCCTGCAGAATCAGATTTGAACCCAGGACTCCAGAACTTTCAACACCACAGAACACCTGCCCTGTCCACATTGCATTCCAAAATCAGGTGCTTTTCCCCGGCATTCAAGGCCACCTGGGCGTGGGGAGGTGAAGCACCTCAGGCTCCCTCACACTCCACCCCCCAACCCAGCTTTCTGCTCAGCCCTGATTCATACTTCGTCATGCATTTGAATGCGCCATTATTTCCTTCCCCCCCAGAATGCTCTGAAACTTTCCCATTTCCTTGTTAAATAAAAGATGAGAAGCAGATAATCAAATCCAGATGCCCTCAAGGCCTTCCATGTCACCTGCCAATTTTTCTCTTGGTTATTTTTTTCTTTCTTTAAACAAAACAAAAGCGATGGTTTGATGGTTCGGAGCAAGAGGCCAAATTCAAATGGTGTCATTACCTGTCGGGCCTCACTATATTTTATTCACTCGTGTCTCTCCCTAGATACAGGGCTTGGATTCAGTATTGCAACAATTTTTCAAACACTTCTCAAATGCTGAGGTCCTCTCCAGATCCACGCCCTTGAGAGGGAGAAGCAAACCTACTCTGTGACCTTTTTTCTTAGGATGAGAACTGGGTGTGGATCTAGAGTCAAGCACATTTAGTATCTGTCTCCCCCAAAGGCCAGTGGCTCTTAATGTGGGTGACTTTGCTCCCTAGGAAACATTAGGCCAGTGGCTCTCAACCTTCCTAATGCCGCGACCCTTTAATACAGTTCCTCATGTTGTGACCCAACCATAACATTATTTTCGTGGCTACTTCATAACTGTAATGTTGCTGCTGTTATGAATCGTAATGTAAATATCTGATATGCAGGATGTATTTAGGCGACCCCTGTGAAAGGGTCATTCGACTGCCAAAAGGGTCACGATGCACAGGTTGAGAACCGCTGCATTAGCCCATACCTGGAGTCAAGTTTGGTTGTCACAGTTGGGGAAGGGGGGTTGCTATTGGCATCTGTTGGGTAGAGACCAGAGATGCTGCTTAATATTCTACAATGCAGAGGACAGCCCCTCACAACAAACGTCTGACCTAAATGTCAGGGGTGCTGAGGCTGAGAAACCCTGTGATCCTGTGGGACGCTGTCTCATTCACTGCAGGGCCACCAGCCTGATGCCTGGCACTCAGTGGAGACTCAGTACATGTTGGTTGAATGAATGCTCTCATCTGGCTTCTCTCTGCGGGGAGTTTGGGGATGGCTCCCATCTGCTTCTCCATCTGCATCTCCCATCCTTCCACGTTCCTCTCCAGCAACCCCCAGCCATGTGTCTTTCCTGTCCTTGTTCCTTTCCTTTTGCCCTTCCTTGCCTCCTCCTTCCTCTGTCTTCTTCCCCATTTATTCTTGAATACTCAGCTCAGGTGGCACCTCCTCCAGCAAGCCTTCTTCACCTCCCTCTGGCTGGTGTTGCTCCTATAAACCCCATCACATCCTCTGCTCCCCCAATCACAAGGCTCATTACTATGTGAAATCCATCAAGTTATCAATAGGTGTAGCTCCTCCCTCCTAAGTGTCCTGCCTATATTGTAACCTGCCATCTCCCGACTCGCTTCCAATTCCTGCTGACCACCAGCCCCCAAAAGTTTTTTCTCAGGGGAAAAAGCACATTGAGATGCAGAGCTGCCATTTCTGGGGTTGGAAGTTGTATTTGTCTCCCAGGGCTGCTGTAACAGATGATCCCATCTGTGGCTTAAATAACAGACATTTATTGTCTTATAGTTCAGGAGGCCAGAAGTTCAAGATCAAGGTGTCTTCAGGGTCGGTTCCTCTTGCAGGCTGTGAATGAGAACCCATTCCAGGCCTCTCTCTGAGCTCCTGGAGGTTGCCAGCAGTCCTTGATGCTCATTGGCATATGAGCACATCAATCACACATCCTTCTCTAATCACCCTTTCCCTTCTCTAAAAAAACCAAAAAACTAGGCATTAGGGTGACTTTACAGGTGTGATAAGTTAAGGACCTAGTGATGGAGATGATGCTGGCATGTACGTTCACATAAAGGATTTTGTGGACATAAGTTTTCTTTTTATTATTGATTTCAGAGAGCAAGGGAGAGGAAGAGAGATATGGAAACATCAATGATGAGAGAGGATCATTGATCAGCTGCCTTCTGCACGATCCAGCCTGCAATCCCAGCATGTACCCTGACTGGGAATCAAACCATGACCTCCTGGTTCATAAATCGATGGCTCAACCATTGAGCCACACAGGCTGGGCAGTGTGGACATAGTTTTCATACCCGCTTTTATCGGTCCTATTTATTACCATGTCTATAGTCCATATTTTTAGCCATGCCACTGACCAAATCACTTTTTTGAAGCATATTTTTTAGCTTACACACCATAGAATTCACTCATTGTAGGTACAATTCGGTGCACTTATTAATTTTATAGAATTGAGCATCTTTCATCACACCCTAATTTTAGAATATGTCCATCATTCCAAAAGACCCCTTGTGCCTGTCTGTAGTTAATCCCCTGTTCTATGCCCACTGCATGCGACCACCAACCTGCTTTCTGTCTCTCTACCTGTGCGATAGGGCCACTTTAGTCTGTTTTCCATGCAGAATGACAAAAATGGGAAGAGAAGAGGTAACACTGCCTGTGTCTTGGGCAAATGATTTAATCTCTGCCAGCCTCAGTTTCCCCACCTGTGAAATGGGGTTGATCACTGCAGGCGGTTTACAGGATGGGAAGTTGCAACTAGTAAACGCATTTAAACATTCAGCTTAATGTTCTTCACACAGCGGGGACTCAGTGAAGTTTAGACACTGCAGTTACCACCTCCTTTGTCCTAACAGTTCTGTGAGGTAGGTGTCATTAGCCCCATTTTACAGATGAAAACACTGAGGCTCAGAGCAGTGAGTGGAGGTGCTGGGAACAAATTCCAGATTGCTGGATTCCAGAGCCTGTGCCCTCCCACCTCATCAGCTGCCCAGATTTCCAAAGAGGAGGGCAGCCCCTGGTCCCAGCCTGGCCTGGTGTTTCTAAGTGCTCTATCACAGCCCAATATATCAGGAACCAATTAGGGATGAGAGCACTTAGCTGCAAATGAGGTTTTTGGGTAATGGTGGTAATGAAGCAGATGGAAACTGTCACTCAGCAGCAAAAGGCAGCTGTTTGCCACCAAGCTTGAGTTCTGACATTAGCAGGATAAGGACTGGGTTAGGGACCTCTGCTTGGTGACCCCTGGGGCCCCATCAAGATCACCTACCACAGTGCATAGAGAGTTAGGAAAGGGGGTCCCTGACCCACATTGTCCTGTGTCCCTGATTCCAAACACCTAATAGTTCCTCAATACATACATGGGCCTATTGTGCAGCTGGGAGAAGGTTGAGGTGAGTGGACAAGGCTGATATTCTTTAGCCTTGGTTTCCCCAGCTGTGAAATGGGATTGTAGGTTGGGAATCAGCAGGTGCATCTCCTCTCTGGGAATGCCCTTTGCCTGACGAGTCTGTGCCCCCATCTGGTCCCGGTTTCCTTGGGAACCTCTCCAGACCATGTGTCCACGAACTTCTCACCCACTCTTGGACCCCCAGGACTGCCCCTGTGTAGGACTTTCCGTCCATCATTAAGCCTTCCTTTACGGACCGAACTCCCAGCCCCTAATTCACAGTCACATCCCCAACATCTATCCCTGGGCCTGGCACACAGTAGGCCCTTAAGGAGTGTTTGTAGGACAAGTAAATAAAGAAAAGACCAGACACGTGATTCCTTCTGACCTTATTATATTCTTCAAACTTAGAGGTAGTAGCTTCTAATAAAACAATCCCAGCATGAGCAACAAGTAGGGTGAATAGTGTCCCCCAAAGTCAGGTCCACCGAGAACCTCAGAATGTGACCTCATTTGGAAGATGAGTCCTTGCAGATGTAATCGAGTTCTGGGTTATGGTGGGCCCTAAACCCAGTACCTGGTGTCCGTATAAGAAGAGGAGATGACACTCTGAGACACACAGAGAGGACCACGTGACAACAGAGACAGAAATTAGCGTGAGCAGGGGCGAGCTGAGAAGTGCCGTGGTGCACCGGAGCTGGGAGAGACAGACAGGATTCGTCTCCAGCGCCTTGGGAGGGAGCGTGGACCTGCCAACACCTTGATTTTAGACGTTCAGCCTCTAGCGTCGTGAGAAAATAAACTGCTGTAGTTTTAAGCCACCAGTTTGTGGGGGCTGGTCCCAGCAGCCTAAGCAAACCAGTGCAGGTGGCCAGACACTCTCCTTGCTGGGAGACGTCAGCAGCTGACATGCGCAGCGCCCTCGGAGCCCAGGCTTGTCATGCCCCATCTGGGATCTGCACAATGGCCCCAGGTGGCAAGTGCTGGGAGACCAGTGACAATGGGATTCTTTTCCCTTTACCCAGCATCCCTTTCCCTTCCACGCTGGGCACGTGATTCTCGACTTGCTCTGTAGGCTGGGGATGGCTTCATGGCTGCGCCTGCTTAGAAAGCTGAGTTTCCCTCATTGAACACAATTGGTATGAAAGGGGCACTTGCGGGGCAGGCAGCTTTTGCAGCGAAGGCATGACCATGAATTCCCTCCCTCCATGAATGCCAAATGGCTTCCTTGAGTTGAGATAACCCCAAAGGTTATAGGTCTTGCTGGAACCCCATGGGAAGCAGTGCAGGCGTCAAATACTGCCCGGAGATGAGATGCAACTTTTACCCAGGAATTGCCCCAAATGCCTTCTCAGTGTTAATACACGCTGGTGGTAGGGATGTGCTCTTTTGCCCTTTCTTCCTCCACAGTTTCTTTGCAAAGTACAGAGACCAGCTGATTTCCCTGTTTTACTCCTCGTGGAGCGGGGCAATTTGGTGCCTGCAATCTCCATGCGGTTGGAGCGCACAGCTTTCAGGTGAGGAGCGGGCGGGCACCCCAGCAGAGCGAGTCTGGAAGAGACAGATATTTATGGGGTCTGTTGGCGTTCATTTCCTTTGGCCTCTAATCCTGCTCGCTGGGAAGATTGCTGGGTAGCTGTGTGTGTTTGATAAGTTCGGTCTAGCCTGGGACATACAAGTGGTTTTTCAGCGGGAGATGGAATTGCCTTTTAAGAGCTTCAAGGTGCAATTTCTTTACTGTTTTCGTCTTGGCCCAGGGATCAGTGTCAGGAAGTGAAGGCTGGTTTTCTCCCCTCCAGCTCCTAGAGTTCACGGCTGTGGAATGGCCTCAATGGGGTTCTGGACCCCACACCTGGCACCGAGGCCCGAGGCTAGAGAGGGGAGTGCGGAGCAGCATTTCAGGAGCCGTTCCCTCTTGGGGGGTTGGGCAAGTGTCTGCAGGTCAGTGCTGCCTTAAATCCTGTGCCCCTGGCACCTCGCTCATCTCACCCTAGTCCCGGCCTCCCCAGCACCCTGTGGGTGCTCCATAAATGTTGGCCAAAGGGACAAATTAATTCCTGCTCTACAGACAAGAACAGGAGCCTGAGAGCGTTTAAATTACTTGCCCAAGATTTGGCACGTGGTGGATCCTGATATTGTGACTCAAGCCCAGAGCCATCTTGCTCTGTCTTCCTCTGACCCTGGCTGGTCCTAGCTTCCTTCTGTCCCCCTTCATTCCTGGGCTGCCTTTTCGGGGCGGGGGGGGGGGCGGCGAGGGGAATGACCTGGAGTTTGGAGAGCGTGAGAAGGAGACAATCTGTTGCTCGAAAGTGGTCCTTCCTCACCCGTTCTCCACCTGCATTGGGGGGAGAGCTGCCTGGCTTCCCCTCCCACAAGTGGTCCCGCTTCGCATCGAGAAAAATGGCCCTGCATGTGTCATATGGTAGCTCTGGGAGACCTCCCCAGCTCAGCATCCCATCACCAGAAAGAAGCTTCCACAAGGGCCACAGTATGCTGGCCACCAGCTCCAGGAGCTGCCTGGAACCTGTTTGCAAGTGGCCTGGGCCTTTGCCTGGGTCTCTGGGAATATCCCAGTTTGGTGGGGTGAGGATAGAGAGGATCCTTAGAGAGGAAATTAGTTCTGCCGACACGGGGGAGTCTGCAGGACAAGGTGTTCTGGTTTGACACCATCCACAGGCTTTGGAAGTGGCTTCTGGAGATTGATGTGGTTTTGAGAAAATGAATCAGGCTGAATTGCCTGCTCACCCACAGACACTCCCCCCCTTTTAGTTTGATGGGTCTATTTGATGTTTGGTTATAGAACCTGTTTTTGAGATTCTCTGAATTACTCCTCCCTTCAACATTCAATCAAATATTTGGGTGTCTATTATATATCAGGCAGAAGAAGAGTGCCTGGGGATAGAAGAAGACAGATTTTGATGCGGGAGATGATTAAATCCCTCACTTTTGGGATGGTAACCGATGGTTTGGCAAGGAGAGGTGCCTGGTGTTGGGAGGGTCTGTAAATGGAGAATCACATTTGGCCATTGATACCAGGAAAGCCTTCTTTAGGAGAGTTATGATCAAATTACTATCTGAAAGTGTAGAAGAAGTTCACTGGGGGGCAGACAGAGGCAGCAGCATGTGCAAGGGCCCTGGGGTGGGCAAGGAAGCATGTTACATTTGAGTGAATGAGGAAGAGCAATTTGATGAAAGAGATAGTGAGAGGGGTCCAGTCACATTCATTTCCTGGGGCTGCATAACAAATTACTCCAGATTGGTGGCTTGCAACAACAGACATTTATTCTCTCAGTTCTGGAGGCTATACATCCAAGTAAGGTGTCAGCAGGGGCTGTGCCCCCTCCAAAGGCGTATGGGGAGCATACTTCCTTGCCTTGCAGCTTCTGGTGGCTCCAGGTTGTGATTGCATCCCTCCAATCTCGACTTCAACCTTCACCTTGCCTTCCCCTCTGTGTCTTCTGTGACATTTCCCTCTGCCTTTCTCTTACAAGGACACTTGTCATTGGATTTAGGGCCCAGCTGGACAATCCAGGATTATTTCATCTCAAGATTCCTAACGAATTAAACCTACCAGGACCTTCTCCCCCCTCTTCCCAAATAAGGCAAACTTCATAAGTCCCATTGGATATATCCTTTGGGAAGAGGTATCGTTCAACCCATTACAGAAGTGATGTTAAAGAATTTGATATTTATTTTATGAGCCCTGGGAAGTCTCTAAAGGGTTTTAAGCAAAGATGTGGTGTGACCAGCTTTAAACTTTTAAAAAGTTTGCTGTAGTGCGGAGAGAGGACTGGTGAGCCTTCAGGAGAACAAAGAGGTTTTTTTCTCAGTCACTTGGCGAGAGATGATGGGGGCTTGTCCTGGAGTGGTGGAGGGAGGGACGCTGAAAAGCGAACAGAGGTAAACTAAGATCCTTTCCATCATCCAGAACCATGTATTCAGTGTGGCCTCGCGTGATGGCACCAGCGCTGAGCGTTGTACAAAGCCCGGTCAGAGGACGTTCCAGCCTTGGAGCAGTGCCGGCATCTGCTCCCACACGTTCTGTGGCTTTCTTGTGAATAATGTTTTCTGCAGGGCAGTTAATAGTGTCCTCACCTAGTTGAGTACACCCCATGGCAGGAAGCCCATTAAAGCCGGGCAGGCTCATTCTGTCGCCATGTATCTCCCTGGCACCGGGCAGCATCATTTTTCACTGCCTTATTGTTATTATTTATAACAAGCAGGCCAGTCCTGTGCAGGGAGAATAAATAAGAAAAGCAATTTGGTGCTTCCAGTTGACTGCCTTTACTTTGCATTTCATTAAGGACCTCACTCGACTATGATGCTGAGGTCAGACCCTGGCTGGGGAGGCAAGGTGGACCATGACGGTCACTGTCACATAGAACGTGGAGGCGGCCAGCAGAGGGGTCAAGTCCCAGGCTCTGGGATCTAACATAGCTGTGGTCAGACCTTACTTCCGCCACCCTGGAGCTGTATGGCTTTTTGTGGGTCACTCTGTACCCCGTCTTTACATCTGTAAAATGGGAGAATGAGAATCCCTGCTTTACTGGGCTGATGGGAGAATTAAGTGAGAGGATGCACAGACAATGCTCAGTAGCAGGGTAGTGATAATTATCACTGGCATTTTATTTTTATTTTATTTTTTATCCTTGATATTTTTCCCATTGATTTTTTTCTTTTCTTTTTTTTAGAGATGGTGGAAGGGAAGGAGGAGGGGGAGAGAAAGAGAAAGAGAGAGGAAGACAGAGAAACATCAATGTGAGAGAATCACATCATCAGTTGCTTCCAGCATGAGCCCCAACCAGGCCTGGGGATTGAGCCTGCAACCAAGGTTCATGCCTTTCACCAGAATCAAACTCAGGACCCGTCAATCCACAGGCTGACGCTCTATCCACTGAACCAAACTGCCCAGGGCATCACTGGCATTTTACTAGTACATGCTGTGACATGAGTTTGCTCACAGATGTTTGTTGAATGTTCAGCACATGCTATACCCCATCTTAGGTGCTGAGCCCAAGGCAGGACAGAACATAAAAGGCCCTTCACGTGATGATAACTGGCACAGAGAAAGTGAGAGCCGAGGGAAGGAGGTGGAGAGAGCTGGGTGGGGGGGAGACCTGCCCTTTCAGATGAGGTGGTTCGATGGCTGCTCTTACGAAGGCACATTGGTGCACAGAACTAGATGAAATGACAGCTCAAGCTGGATGGGTTTCTGTAGACAGAGTATTTCAGATAAAGGGAACGATATGTGCAAAGGTCCTGAGGCAGCCATAAGACTGATGGCCTAGGCAGGAGATTTATAAACATCACATAACACCATGTCAGGTGGCATTTCGAGAAAACCAAGGTGGGTGAGGGGACAGAACGTGACATACAAGATTTGTGGAGGCTTTTGGGAGGGATGAATTCAGGAAAGGTCTCTTTGAGGATCTCGATGCCAGGGCTGTGTGTGTTTTGGAGCTTGTGCGTGGGAGCTGCTCTGAGCATCCTATTTGCTCCCCCATATTGAAGTGATTGTGATCTCAGATGGGTGGGTGTGGGGGCTGCTCCGAGCTGTGGAGGGACCTCCCAGAGGTCCCACCAGGCTTCACTCCGAGAAGTGGGCCTGGAGCTTGAGTCCGGGTATGTGACCACCCACAGCAGAGCTGTGGACAGAGTTGGTAAGGGATGACAGATGTAGTGATTGAAACAGATTCTCTGGGAGGGCACACAAGAAGCCATTAATAGCCTTGATCAGTTTGGCTCAGTGGATAGAGTGTTGGCCCAAGGACTACAGGGTCCTGGGTTCGATTCCGTCAAGGGAACGACCTTAGTTGCAGGCTCAATCCCCAGCCCTGGTTGAGGCGCACGTGTGGGAGGCAACCAGTCGATGTTTCTCACATGGATGTGTCTCCCCTTCCCTTCCACTCTCTCTAAAAATCAATGGAAAAATATCTTCAGATGAGGATTAACTAAAAAATAAAAATAAAAGAAAAAGGCATTAACAGTGGGGAGTGGGGGCCTCTCCAGAGCCTCGCTGGGAATCAGGGGGAGGGACAAAGGGGCTATGTTAGTTCCCACAGATGCCATTGCCATAGCGAAGCACTGCATGTTGGTTGGCTTGGCCCACAGAAACCATCTCCCGGTGCTGGAGGCTCCAGGTCCAGAACCAAGGTGCTGGCAGGACTGGCTCCTGCTGAGCAGGCTGTTCCAGCCTCCTTCAGCTGCTGGTGGTTCGCTGGCCGCCTTGGCTCCTTGGTGGGCGGAAGCTTTGCCTCGCCTCTGCTTTTATCTTCACGTGGTGCCCCTGTGTCTCTCACATCGTCTGCCCTGTCTGCACTTCTGTGCCCACAGTTTCTCTTTCTATCCAGATACAAATCATGTCTACTTCTAGCATGACCTCATCTACACTTAACCAGTTACATCTTCAGTGACCCTGTTTCCAAATGAAGTCATAGTCCTAGGTCTGGGGTCAGGACTTCAACATTTCTTTGGGGGAACACAATTCAACCATAACAAGGGACTTCACACTCTTTTTATTGAAGTGTCACACATGCCCACAAAAATGCGCCTTAGTAAGTGTAGACAGCGCCTTGAGTTTTTATCAGAGAAACAGACCCGTTAACCAGCAAGCACCCGGATGAAGACTCCGGACGTTCCCAGCTCCCCTGGAGCCCTCCTGAGGGGCCTTTTATTGTTCATTATGGACCTTCCTGGGCAGTAGTAACACGTTAAAACTGTGTGGACATCCTTTGACAAGAAAACCAAGTTGAACTTGAACCATAAAGAGCCCGAGCCTGTGGGTGTCTGAGGAGAAAGGATGCACATAGCTCCCCGCACCAGGGACAAGGAGAGCAGTGTCTTGCTGCCTGTGCTGGGAGCTTTTTAGTGGATCTATCTGCCTCCCTTCCCTCCCCCATCCTGCAAAATGGTAAAGGTGCATCGAAGTCGGCTTAATCCCCTGGTGCCTGTGGTAGCTGAAGCCCCGTCATCCGTCTATCCTAGTGCACACGTCGTGTCACACGCTGTGTGTGCCATGAGCTGACATGTGTTATCTCAGGAAGCCCTCCCCCAGCCCAGGGAGGTGGGCATTACAGTTAGTCCCATTTTACAGGTTTGGAGGCTGAGGCTCTGGGTCCTGTATCATAGGGGTTTCTTGACGTCACCTGGACGTGGCAAGGGGAGGCCAGGGCTGTCTTTGGATGTCTGCTGTCCCTCATTACTGGGCAGCTAGCTGGTCCCAGGGCGGACCGGAGCGAGAAGAGTCCCTGTGGCAACGGCACTGTCTACCTCAGTCTGGTCTCTTGACTGAAGAGATTAGGCAACCTCACTGAAATGGGGCTGCCGGTCGCTGCAGAGCTGGGTTCCTAATTTCATTGCTGTTCGAGCCCACACCCCAAATGAACTCCACAGACGGCCCCCAGCCACGCCAGGACAGAGGTCGCCCCTCTTCCAGGAGAGAGAACCAAGGTGCAGAGCAGCCCGTTCCCGGTTGTCAGACTCCAATCTGCGTTTTCCTGGTGTCGCTGCAGACCCTGCGTAGGGCACAGCTCAGGGTATTCCAAGATGACCAGGGCCTGATTGTACCGAAAGCTGGCACACGCTGTGCCTCTGAGCGTCGGTCTCGTTCGGGGTTCCCCAGGCACTGGTTTTCTTACAGTGCAGACACGGTGGTGACCATGTGGAGTGGGACCCCAGGATCCCAGGCGGTGGCCCGGCAGCCTCCCCTGGGGGCAGATGGTGCTTTGCTGCACTTCAGCCAACCTGGGTTCACAGCTCCTTCGCTGATGGGCACCAACTTGGCATTTGCTTTTGGCACTTGGGGAGCCCTGAGCCTCCAATTAGATTGGGTCTGAGCAGGTGGAGAGCACACAGCTAGACAAGATGTGTGACAGCTGTGGAGAAGGTGGACGGGAAATAGACCCAGCCAGCTGATGGCGTCTCTCACTGTGTGGCTGTGAGCTCCCTCCCCCCAGCTCAGCTTCCTTTTCCCAGGAAACCACCTTCCTTTCAGTCTTAAAGAAAAGCAATGACCTCTCCAAGTCTCTCTCTCTCTCCCCCCTGTTTTTCCCCACAGGGCCCTCCTCCCCATTTCATCTTGGTGGTTATTTTAACCATTTTCAGGTATGCTGTCCATGCCTGAAGCACGTGAACATTCTGCGGCCATCACTGCCGTCCGTCTCTGGAACTGTTTCCATTTTCCTAAACTGAAGCTCCGTCCCCATCCTCCCCTCCCCCAGCCCTGGAAACCACCATTCTACCTCCCTTCTCTGCGACTGGCTGTTCTAAGTTCCTCCTGCAAGTGGAGCCATATAGGAGTTGTCCTCATGTGGCTTTCTTGTACCACTCAGCATAATTCTTCAGGTTCGTCCAGGCTGCAGCCTGTGTCAAAATTTACTTCCTTTTAAGGTTGAGCAGTATCCCATTGTATGGATTTGCCACGATTTATCCATCCATCCATGAAGGGACGTTTGGGCTGTTTCCACCTTGTAACGGTTGGGAATAACACTGCCTGAACAGGCCTGCGTGTGTAATTGAGAGTTTAATTCTGTTAGGTATCTAGGAGGAGTGCTGCTGGATCACACGGTGATTGTTTAACTTTCTAAAGAGGCGCCCATTCTTGCCATAGCAGCTGCGCCACTTTTCATTCCCACCAGCAGTGTGTGAGGATTCCTACTTCTCCACATCCTCATCAACACTTGTTTTCCATTTTTTAAATCATGCTGCCCCGTGGGTGTGCAGTAGTGCCTCAGTGTGGTTTTACTTGTCATTTTGCTAACGACTAATGATGTTGAGCATCTTTCCATGTGCCCGTTGGCTGCCACTTGTATATCTTCTTTGGAGAAATGTCAATTCAAGTCTTTTGTCCATTTTTTTCATTGTGTTGGTTGTCTTTTTGTTCCATACCCTCCACATTTGTCACCTCTCCTTCTGTGGAGCCCCTGACCAGCCTGATTATATCAGTGACAACCTGCAGAGGTGAAGGAGCACACACCTTAAACCAGCCACCTCTGTGGGTTTGGGGGCAAGCAGTTTCCACTCTCCCTGCCTCAGTTTCCTCTTCTGTGCAATGGGGGCATGATCCTCTACACCCACATTGGCTCTAAGATTGGAGGTAATGTTGGGGAAATGTATATCCCAGTGCCCGGCATGGGGAGATCCCTGAGAGATGGTGAAACTTCCTATTAGTGTGATTTTTACTTCACTCCTTGATTTAATTTGCAGCTCACGGCTTGGCCTGTGACATACACCGCCTCCCTAGATGCATTTGCATCCACAAGCGAGCTGGGATGGACACTGTGGACAGGGGTGGAGACAGCCACACGGCCCAGGGATTTGTGCTGAGGCGAATGGGGGCAGAGAGGGCCTTTTGCAACATCTTGATGTGACGGCTCTGTTTGTACCGAGTGGCCTTTGGTGGGCAGCTGCCAGTCTCTGTCAACCTGTCCAACCTGATGCATAATTCATCCTCTGCTGAAGGGCAGGTGCTTCTGCATATTTAGGCGGAGGAGGGAGGGAGCCTCTTACCCAGTTTCCCAGGTGCGTGGAGCAAGGGGAGGGCCGGGACTCCGTGTCCATCGCTGCGGTTTTTCTCTGCAACAGTCAGACTCCAGGGCTTACTGGTTTGTACTTGGCATTACTCCCTGGTCTGCCTGTTGAAATGCCAGTTGCTCTTGAGTCCAGGGCACCATGGAACAAAGTGTCCAAAAGTGCAGCAGTTTCCCCTGCTTTAAAAATTCACCTGCAGGCCTGGCCGTCGTGGCTCAGTGATAGAGCCAGGAGGTCATGGTTCAATTCACCTTCAAGGCACATGCCTGTGTTGCAGGCTCGATCCCCAGTGGGGCGCATGCAGGAGGCAGCCAATCAATGAGTCTCATCGATGTTTCTATCTCTCTCTTCCTTCCTCTCTGAAATCCATTATCTAAACTAATAAAAGCGAAATATTAAAATTAACCGTTTCTCCGAGACAGGGTAAGCCAC
>PVJC01011054.1:0-42360 GCA_004026665.1 Murina feae | reverse complement strand
GCTCCGAGCCTCAGATGCAGCTGGGGGCAGGTCCCCAGTGGTGACACACACACACACACACACACACACACACACACAAAAGGCACCTGGCAGACTGGGGCCATCATAGGACATCCACTGAGGGGTCCCAGACTGTCAGAGGGCACAGGCCAGGCTGAGGGACTCCCTCCACCCCGAGTGCACAAATTTTTGTGCACCGGGCCCCTAGTATATATATAAAAGCCTAAGTGACAGTTACCACCGGTCAACCAAACGACCAGGCGCTATGAAATGTACTGATCACCAGGGGGCAGATGATCAACACAGGAGCTTCCCCCTGGTGGCAAGTGCATTCCCATAGTCAACCTCCCACAGTCCCTCCCGCCGGCCAGCCCTGATCAGCCCCGACTGGGACTGGGCAAGATGGCCCTGATTGGCCCCAATCACAGGCCAGGCTGAGGGACCCCAACCATGCACGGATTTGTGCACCAGGCATGCAAATCGACCAAATGGTGGATGATCCATCATTATGATGCACACTGACCAGCAGAGGGCAGAAGCTCAAGGCAGCAGCTGCCCTTTGGTGGTCAGTGTGCTTCCACAGGGGGAGCACTGCTCAGCCAGAAGCCGGGCTCACAACTGGCGAGCGCAGCAGCGGTGGTGGGAGCCTCTCTCCCTTCTGCAGCAGCACTAAGGACCCCTCAGGGTCCCAGGCTGCAAGAGGGCACAGGCTGGGCTGAGGGATGCCCCCCTCCCTTCCAGTGCACTAATGTTATGCACCGGGCCTCTAGTAAGAAATATTAGGCTACTGTTGTTGAGTACCAGAGACATGAAGACCTTAACCAGTTCCAATTGAGTATCAGTTCCAATCCTTCTATTTAGGATAAAGTTGGCAAGGCCATGCCTTATGGAATTGCCAACTCTGGGTTTCACAGAGAGGACACCACACTGCAACAGATAACATTCTGAAAATATTTTTCTTAAAAAGTGGCTTCTCTTGTACGTTTTCTAAGCGAATTCCCTCTTGGGGCACTTTCTTTCTTTGGAGCAAAAATATAAAGGAAATGTGTGCTGTCTGATGAAAATACTGAGGCGAATCGGGGCTCTGTCCTCCGGAAACATGAGTGAAGGAGTTTGTAGTTGAAGCTGTAAATGTGCGGTAATGTGGCAAAGCAGCAGTAGGGGGAACAGCAGCACCATTAACTGATCTCTGCTATTTTCGTGAGCTTACAAATGCCTTAGAAATCACCCAGCACAAGCCTCTTAGACAATCCAGGTAAACGCACGACCTCGCACACCCACTGGCTGATTCTTATAATTTATTTTACTTGTGAGCAAGGGCATCCTGGCGTAGGGAGGCTATCAGAAGTGCAGGGACTGCCTCTGAGAAGTATTGGTGAAAACTTCTAGGGTTGGCTGAGTTGTTATGTACGTCAGCATCGGAAAACCATTTCTGTGGGGGAGTCACCTCAAAATTTTGTAAGACCTTTCCCAATAACCATAACAGAGTTGACTGTGAGTCTTTGTCATTATCAGAAAGTTCTGTATGTAGACAAAGCTATTAATTTTTGTTTGTAGAGGGATTAATATTAAAATAATACAGAAGTAAGTATTTGTTCAGTATCTTAGCTGGGAAACTTTGAATCTCACTTAACATTCTTTTATGGAATGGAAATCCCAGCCAGTACTGGTCTGACTTGTTATAAGCGATGATTTGAGAAGTGAGGACGTCAGTCTGATTGGGGGGACCTGTCTTTTATGTCACAAGGAAATCTGGGCCTGCACCCAGGTGTGTCTTACAGTGTTAGGTGTGCAGCTCGCACCCACAGCTCCTTGGAGCAGGATGGTAAGACCAACTCTTTCTCTTAGTTATAAACTAGAGACTGTGAACAATTCTTGGGGTAGCTGAAGCAGTAGATCCCCAGAGGGCAGTTTGTACATGCTGGAGGGCATGGATGAGGCTCCCAGCTGGAAATCTATGCCAGAAGGGAATATAGTTAAGGGAAAAATACATATTTTTTGGACAACCAGGGCCTGCTCGTGTAATGAATGCAATAGTTGAGTCTGTGGAATGGCATTTTCACTTCAGAACTTGTGGATTAAGAAGTTTCCATATAAACACACATGTTTGATTCTAAAGATGCTGGTTATAAAGTAGGACTCACTGTCTTATAGCCCAATTTCTTATTTCATGCAGTAGTTTTCCTTAATTTTTTTTAGTAGAAATAGTTGTACATGACATGGCTTTTACTGTTACCTTCACCCTTTGAAAAATCATACATATAGAAGCATATCATATGTATGGCATATCATGTTAAACACACATATATGTCATGGTAAGTCATATTTAGGCAACAGAGTATTCTGAAGTCACTCTTAGCTGTACCTGTTATTAAAGACTAGAGGCCAAATGCACAAAATTTGTGCAAGAGTAGGCCTTCCTTCCCCCAGCTGCTGGCACTGGCTTTCCTCCAGCACCCAGGACCCAGGCTTTCCTCACAGAACCAGCTTCATCTAGAAGATCATCTGGAAGGACATCCAGAAGGACATCTGATCTAATTAGCATATTACCCTTTTATTATTATAGACTAGGAGCCCAGTGCACAAAAATTTGTGCACTCAGGTAGGTCCCTCAGCCTGGTCTGCGCCCTCTCGCAGTCTGGGAGCCCCTCAGGGAATGTCCACCTGCTGGTGTGCCTGGCCAGCCTGGCTGAGGGGCTGATGGCTGTTTTCAGGCTGGCCAAGCCCCCCAGTGGAGACCCTCACCCCATGGGGGTGTGGCCATCCTGGGTGAGGGGCTGAGGGCCATTTTCAGGCTGGCCACAGCCCCTTCAGGTCCCTACTGGGGTGCCTGGCCAGCCTGGGTGAGGGGCTGAGGGCCATTTTCAGGCTGCCCACAGTCCCTTCAGGGTTTGGGTCCCTACTAGGGTACCTGGCCAGCCTGAGTGAGGGGCTGAGGGCCGTTTCAGGCTGCTCACAGCTCCCATTGACCCAACATCCCAGAGAGGCTGGGTGGAATCAGGTTTCTGGGGTTTATTTATCGTCTATAATTGAAACTTTGTTGCCTTGAGTGGAGGCCTAGGCAGGCAACGAAGCCTCCTGTTTGCTTCAGCTCTGTGGCTTCTATAATTGAAACATTGTTGCCTTGAGTAGAGGCCCAGCCTTTGTTTCCTCCATCGCTGGTGCAACGGAAGCCTCTTGTTTGCTCTAGCTCTGTGGCTGCTGGCCACTATCTTAGCTGGGTTAATTTACATATAGCTGCTCTGATTGGCTTGGCTGGAGGAGTGGCTTAGGTGTCTTGGAGTGGTGGTTAATTTGCATATTACTCTCTTATTAGATTAGATGAGCCTGGCGTTGGCGGGCTAAAGCTAGGAAGGCCATGTGTGCTGAGCTGGCATTCTCTCCAGCTTGCCTTTCTGACAAGCCACGGCTCTCATGCGTCTGAAGCATTTCCTTCTGGCCTCTGACAGCTCTTCAGGACTGGCACTTATCACAGCTTTGCCACAGCGAAGAATCTCGTCCCATCCCCCCAGCGGCCTGCTATGTTGAAATGGGCTGTTAGGCCTGCCGGACAGGTAGAAAATGGCTGTTGAGTTTATGGTTTCAGAAGGTCCTTTTTTTCCAGGGCCTTAGCGATGTCTATAAAATAGCCAGTCCACACCTGTTGGACAGGAAACATAAATTCTTCACAGGAAAGTGCTTGAACCCTGAGACAGAAGAACACAAACGCATTGCCTTCCTTCCTCTTTCCTTCTGCTGAGGTCACTGTCAGCAGGGAGGAGTCATCTGTGAGGGTGATGCTCATGTTTAACTTCATCCAAATAAGCGACGAGGAGTCTGTGATCCTGATCAGACGTGCATCTCATCTCTACAAAGTAGCTGAGGCCCCTCCCTCCTTCCTGCCTGTGGAGCTCGAGTTGGTCTTCTTTGCTCTGAGGTGCGTGGTTGACCTGGGACCCTCTCCCCGCTCATATACCTGCAGAGGCCTCGTGTGTGGGCTTGCACTGAGTCATTCCCACCACGCTTCTTCTGCTAAGTCCCAAGCCCGGCCACCATGTCAGTCTCTTTGCTTCTGACTTGTAGCTAATCAAGGACACGGCGGCTTTGAGCATCTTCGAGGTAGCATGGCACACATCCTGACGGTGAAGCCAAAGCTAGAGACTGTGATATGGCAACAATGGGACTCAAGTCAATTGCACCTGTAGTCTGAGTCGAATAACAAACATAGCAAAAATCGCCATCAGGAGGATCTGCCCTTGGTTACACACTATAAGCTGTGGAAACGGTAACATCAATAGCCTAGAATATCAGGGAGGAGTAAAACGTGAAGTTTAGCAGTGCTATTGACGTAACAGTTTAGTTTAGTGTAGGGTGTCATAATGTAAGGTATTTTATGGGAGCCTTATGGTAACTGCAGGGGATCCTGCGGTAATTATACAAAAGCATGTGGCGAGGAATCAAAGCACACTGACACCAGGAGACATCGAAATAAACAGAAGAGCAGGACAAGAAAGGATGATACACAAACAGCCAGAAAACAATGATGAAAATGGATTAGTAAGGCCTTACCTGGCAATAATTACTTTAAATGTGACTGAATAACATTTCCAATCAAAAGAGAAGTGAATCAGGAATCAAATCTCCCACAGAGAGAAGCCCAGAACCAGATGGCTTCACTGGTGAATCCTACCAACACTGGAAGAATTCGCCTCAATCCTTCCAAAAAGAAAAAAAGGAGGAACACTCCCAAACTCATGTACAAGGCCAGCTTCACCCAGATAGCAAAGCCGGAAAGGGTACTAACAGAAAACAAAACCAGAGGCCATTATAACGGATGAATATGGATGCGAACATTCTCAAGACTGATTTGGCTATTCAGGGTCTTTTGTGGTCCCATAAGTTTTAGGATTCTTGTTTTTTTTCCTGTAGAGAATGCAATTGGAATCTTGATAGGGATTTCATTGAGTCTATAGAGTCTTTGGGTGATATGGATACTTTAACAATATTAATTCTTCCAGTTCATGAACATGGGATACCTTTCTGTTTATTTATGTTTTCTTCAATTTCTTTCATCAATCAATGTTTTACAGTTTCAGTGTAGAAGTCTTTCACCTCAAATCTATTCCTAAATATTTTGTTATCTTTGGTTACTGTAAATGGGAACATTTCCTATATTTCTTTTCCAGAAATGTTGTTGATAGTGTATAGATATGCTACTGATTTTGTATGTTAGTTTTGTATCCCGCAACTTTACTGAATGCCTTTATTAGATCTAACTAGAGGCCTGGTGCATGAAAATCATGCACAGGGGTGGGGGAGTCCCTCCGCCAGGCCATCACCCTTTCACAATCTGGCATCCATCAGGGGATGTCTGCCTACCGGCTTAGGCCCATTCCCTCCAGGGATCGGGCCTAAGCCAGCAGGCAGACATTTCTCTCACAGTCTGGGGCTCTCAAGGTCTGGGACCCCTTGCTCCTTACCACGCGTTTGCAGCCAAGGCAGGAGAGGCACCCGCCACACTGCTGCACTCACTGCACTTGCCAGTGTGAGTCCCGCTTCTAACTAAGTGGTGGTCCCCCTGTGGGAGTGTACTGACCACCAGGGGGCAGCTTCTGCTTGGGGCTGGGGAGGGATGTGGGAGGTTGGCCAGCTGGGGAGGGACCATAGAGGGCTCCAGGGCACGTCCAGCCTGTCTTGCTCAGTCCTGATTGGTTGGACCCCAGCAGCAAACTAACCTATAGGTCAGAGTGTCTGCCCCCTGGTGGTCAGTACACATCAAGGTGAGCAATTGAGTAGCCTTAGCACAGGTATCCTCAAACTATGGCCTGCGGGCCACATGCAGCCCGCCGAGGACATTTATCTGGCCCGCGGGGTGATTTTGCTGCCTGTCCTGCTTAAAATAAGATATGTGCAGTGTGCATAGGAATTTGTTCATAGTTTTTTTTAAACTATAGTCCAGCCCTCCAAAAGTCTGAGGGACAGTGAACAGGCCTCCTGTTTAAAAAATTTGAGGACCCCTGCTTAGCATATCATTAGCATATTAAGCTTTGATTGGTTGAATGGCCGACCAGACGACTGGATGACTGGACACTGAGCATATTAGGCTTTTATTATATAAGACTAGAGGCCCGGTGCATGAAATTCATGCACTTTGGGGGGGGGGGGATGTGTCCCTCAGACTGGTCTGCGCAGTCCGAGAGCCCTGGGGGCATGTCCAACTGATGGCTTAATGGGCCTAAGCCAACAGTCGGACATCCTTAGCATTGCCACAGAGGTGGGAGAGGCTCCCACCACTGCCACTGTGCTCACCAGCCATGAGCCTGGCTTCTGGCTGAGTGGCGATCCCCCTGTCTGGATGGGAGCACACTGACCACCAGGGGGCAGCTCTTGTGTTGAGTGTCTTCCCCCTTTGGTCAGCACGCATCATAGTGACCAGTCATTCCACCATTCAGTCATTTGCATATTAGCCTTTTATTATGCAGGATAGCTTTTTGATAGAGGCCCTAGTATTTCATATACATAAAACCACGTCATCTTTAGACAATTTTAATTATTTATTTCCAGTCCTGATGCCTTCCCTGATTGGCTAGGGCTTTCTGTACTATGTTGAATATGAGTGGTAAGAGTGAGCACCTCTGTCTTGTTCCCAATCGCAGAGGAAAAGCTTTTGGTCTTTATCATTATGATGTTAGCTGAGTTTGCTGTATATGGCCATTATTACGGTGGGGTATGCTCCTTCTACACCCACTTTATAAGAGTTTTAACATTAACAGGTATTGAACTTGTCAAATGCCTTTCCTATGTCTGTTGAGATGATCACATAATTGTTTTCTTTCATTCTGTTAATGCGATGTATGCTATTGATTATGTATGTTGAGCCATCATTGCATCACAAATCATCAGGAAAATGCAGGTTAAAACAACAAGGAGATACCATCACACACCTAGCAGAATGGCCAAAATCCAGGACGCTGACAACACCAGATGCTGGAGGACATGGAGCAGTGGGAACTCACGCTGCTGGCGGGAACGCACACAGCGTGGGCACCTTGGAGGACAGTTTGATGATGTCTTACAAACCTTAACATGTTCTTACCACACGATCCAGCAATCATGTTCCTTGGCACTTACCCAAAGGCATTGGGAATGCACCAGGATGTGTATGGCAGCCCTGTCCATGACCGCCACAACTTGGGGTTAACCAAGATGTCTCTCAGCAGGTGGTGGGCACGTGGTGGTCCATCCAGACAGCGGAATATTGTGCAGCACTGAAAAGAAATGAGCTCTGAAGGCATGAGAAGATGTGGAGCGATGGAGTGCATGTCGTGAAATGAAAGATGCCGATCTGAAAAGGCTACGCACTGTGTAGTTCCAACTCCATGGCAGCCTGGGAAAGGCGAAGCTAGGAGACAAGTTTTGTGGTTGCCGGGGTGGGAAGAAGGTGGCTGGTTGGAGAATGGAGGGCTCCATGCAGGGACACTCCCCTGTATGACACTGTGATGGTGTGTACATGTCATTACACGCGTGTCTAAACCCACAGACGGCACAGCACTGGGTGAAGGGTGGACACTCACACGACCTGTGGACTCGGGTGATTGTGATTTGTCACTGTGAGTTCTTCCTGTAGGAAAGGACCACCTGGTGGTGGATGGTGATAATGGGGGGCTGTGCATTGTGGGCCAGGGAGCAAGCTCTGCACCATCCTCTCAATTTTATTGGAAACCTAAACCTTTTCTAAAAAGTAAAATCTTAACACACACACACACACACACACACACACACACACACAGCTGGGTGGCTCAGCTGGCTGGAGCAGTGTCCCATACACCAAAAGGTTGTTGGTTCAATTCCCAGTCAGGGCACATACCTACATTGTGGGTGTGATTCGCAGTTGAGGTGCATGTGGGAGACAACTGGTGGATGTTTCTCTCACATCAATGTTTCTCTTTCTCTCTCTCCAAAAAAACAACAAAAACCCCACAAAAAAACCCCACACACATATCCCTAGTGAGGATTAAAAAGAAAAAAAAAAATAGAAATACACAGAGAAAATGGTACACGTTATCCAAAGTTCTCATTCTCCTATTTGGTTATATTTATCCTGTATGGCGTCTCTTGCTTTAAGTCATTTTGGATAATGACCACAATACACTTAATGAAGATAAAATGCATATATGCAAATTAACAAATAAATGTAAGCATTTATTAAATTATCTTTCTGTAACACATTATAACTAATCTCTATGTATAATAGGTGATTTATTATGTCTATGTAAAGTAGGTAATTAAAAGTTTCACATTGAGCCCAGACTGGTTTGGCTCAGTGGCTAGAGCATCAGCCTGCGGACTGAAGGGTCCCAGGTTCGATTCCAGTCAAGGTCATGTACCTTGGTTGCGGGCACATCTCTAGTGGGAGGTGTGCAGGAGGCAGCTGATCGATGTTTCTCTCTCATTGATGTTTCTAACTCTCTATCTCTCTCCCTTCCTCTCTGTAAAAAAAAAAATCAATGAAATATATTTTTAAAAAAAGTTTCACATTGGTATCATTTGGCATGCACTTTTGGCAGTATATTTTTACACCCATAAAAGACTGAAACACTTTCAAACAGAAGTGAAAAATCACCAGAATATGTGTAATTTCTTTCATTCTACTACACATCTTGGACTGGAAGTGAAAAAAACTAGTATTTTTTCTTTGAAAATTTGTAAAATGAGAAAAAGTAAAATAGTTAAAAAAATTTTTCACGCTGTTTAAAATCCCAAATACATTAAATATATTATTTAGTTCACAGGTTTGCTAACATTATCGTAACATTTACTTATGTAAAACTTTCCTTCTAACTAATCGCATCTAAGGCTGGTTAAGGGTCGCAGGGGGAGCAAGGAGGTCAGCTTTAGCTGCGACTCCTCCGGAGTCTCGGGCCCCGCGGCCCCTCCGGCCTCACAGTCATGGAAAACACTGTGTTTAGCTGAACGGAGCCTTGAGACTCGCTGCGACTTTTACCCTCTGTGAACAGAATCAAGTTCAGGCCCCACGTCTTTCAGCACCTGTTTTGACATGTTTTGACCTGTTACAGACATGCACAGTCTCAATGCCTCTGCAGCCAAAGGGATCAACTCAAATATCAGTGATGCTGGAACCTCTGGGGGAGCTGTCACCCCCTCTCCATCCCCCCCAAAACACACACACACCCGGGCAGGGATCCCTGGGCCTGCACGCCTGGCCTGGTCAGGGATGGTCATAGACGAGCCGCCTGCAGAAACGTCGGCCCCACCTCACGATAATGACGCAGCACTTTGCTCTGCTCAGGTGCTTTTATTCTGAACAATATTCCTTATGGCGTTTGATAAGGAACCAATAAAGCTGCCTTCCTGGTCCCCAGCTCTCCCTCAGCCCCGCACCCACTCAAGCTTCGCTCTGCCCTCCAGTGTCTGTTGGCATTGACATCGGCCCGCCACAGGTCTCCTGGCTGCAGACAGTCCTCAGCGAAGGTGCCCCCACAGCTCTGCCCTTGACGGACCCCTGGCGGCGACGTCCACAGAGGACCATGTTTACCCTCTCACGCTCCGGACTTTTCCCTCCTTTTCCATCTTTCTCGTTCTCTTCTGGCTTTTGCCTTTCCCGAAATGCTTCAAAAATTCATCTCCAGGCTTCGATCCTGTAAACTCTCTGACCGATCCAGGTAAGAAAACACTCATTAGTAGCCATCATCGGGATAGTGGGCTGCGGCAGTTCCCGCCGTGAACTTCCTGGCCCACACTTTTTCTCCTGCCCTCCCACAGCGATTCTAGGCACCTCGCTTCTGCTTCAACAGTAAAACACAGCAGAAGCTGTTCTGGGCCAGCTTTGTGTCTCACTCTTACCAGTCTTGCAGATTTTGTCTTTAAATTTTTTAAAAAATATATATTTCATTGATTTTTTACAGAGAGGAAGGAAGAGAGATAGAGAGTTAGAAACATCGACGAGAGAGAAACATCGATCAGCTGCCTCCTGCACACCTTCTACTGGGGATGTGCCATAACCAAGGTACATGCCCTTGACCAGAATCGAACCTGGGACCCTTCAGTCCGCAGGCCAACGCTCTATCCACTGAGCCAAACCGGTTAGGACAGAATTTTTTTTTAATATATATTTTTATTGATTTCAGAGGGGAAGGAAGAGGGAGAGAGAGAGACATCAATGATGAGAGAGAATCATTGACGGGCTGCCGCCTGCACGCCCCGCACTGGGGACTGAGCCCATAACCAGGGCATGTGCCCTGACCGGGAATAGAGTGTGACCTGGTTCTTAGGTTGCCGCTCAACCACTGGGCCCGGCCAGCCGGGCAAATGTTGCCTTTTTTAAAAGCAATTCTCTATCCAGGAGTGCTTCCTCTGCCTGAGCTGTGGGCAGAACAGCAATCCCAGTGATGGTTCTTGAGACTAAACCACCTTCCCTTGTATCAAGGTGTGTTTGAGCTGGAACTCCACGTACCTGCTCGTGGGGGAGACAGAGTGGCGGAGGGTAAATGACAGGCTTTGACTGGGAAACTGGCTTCTTTGTGGGGAGAAATGGACTCTGGGTTGGTCTCATACTGGCTGAGGTTGGGACCTTCCACCACAGGGAGGCGCTATGTCACGGAGAGGGGTTACCTGGGGACTGTCAGAAGCTCAACTCTCAGCCTTAGTACAATTTCATCTTTGTGCTAAGCATTTAGGATGAGATTACTAAATTATTTTATTTATTTTAATTTTTAAAAAATATATTTTATTGATTTTTTACAGAGAGGAAGGGAGAGGGATAGAGAGTTAGAAACATCGATGAGAGAGAAACATCAGTCAGCTGCCTCCTGCACACCTCCTACTAGGGATGTGCCATAACCAAGGTACATGCCCTTGACCGGAATCGAACCTGGGACCCTTCAGTCCGCAGGCCAACGCTCTATCCACTGAGCCAAACCTGTCAGGGCACGAAATTATTTTATATATGAAATGGGTATTAGGAAATTAATTTTTAAAAATCTCATAGCTTTGAAATAAACATTTGGGCTCCAGTTTCTGTGGCTTTAACCGCTGTTCTCTTTCCATTGATCTGTGTGGGTCAGTGAAGGGGTGGCTGGAGGGAATTCCTATGCAGACATGGAACAGACAATGGTAAACATGAAGCCCAAAGAACTGGAAGCCACGCTGCCACCATTTGCGTGTGGGGACGTGTTCAGTGCAGTGAGAACACACGGTGCTGAGGGGCAGGCGAGGGGTAGGATACAGGTAGCACGAGTAGGACGGTGCTCTGTGATGGGGGCCGAGGGGGACTGTGCTCAGGAGAGAACACAGCTGAAAGGAAGGTTTTATAAAGACGCCCCTGGGGTCCCTGGAGGCCTGGCCTGAAGGTCTTGCACTGGGGGTTGGGGTGTTTCTGTCTGAACGGTGAGGGTCTGGCTCACACCAGGGCCAATGGGGGTGGAGAAGTGGACGCCTGTTGGTGAGATTAGGCAGAAGTTAAACCTGTTCTATTCTTTCTCATGTCTGCATTGCCCACTTGAAAATGGGTACAACTTAACATGATGTGATTTTCTAGGTCGAGACACAAGATTAAGGGTGAGAGATTCAATTGCAATAAAAATGCCATGATACAGGCAAGGAGGTCATTAGAAGGTAGATTGATGAACACCGTTTGGGCATGTTGACCTACATCATCTACTGTCCCCTTAGGAGCTCTAAGCCTGCCTTTGCAGGATTACCAACGAGGTGTTTAGTGGATTTTAATTAGTTAATTACATGCTAAGGGAAGCTTCTATGTCAGGAGTAAACATTGTCATCCCAGCCCTGGCTCAGGCAAACCTGAAAGCCCCGCCTGCTTGTTGAAAGGGCAGTTCCCCATGGTTTCTTGTGGCTGAGCAGGTTCCACGGCTGCCATGTGTCCCCAGCCCACCACTCAGCGCAGGGTTCCACGGCCTACGTGCTGAGCAGGGTTCCACAGCCTACATGCTGAGCAGGGTTCCACAGCCTACGTGCTGAGCAGGGTTCCATAGCCTACATGCTGAGCAGGGTTCCACAGCCTACATGCTGAGCAGGGTTCCACGGCCTACGTGCTGAGCAGGGTTCCACAGCCTACGTGCTGAGCAGGGTTCCATAGCCTACATGCTGAGCAGGGTTCTATAGTCTACATGCTGAGCAGGGTTCTATAGCCTACATGCTAAGCAGGGTTCTATAGCCTACATGCTGAGCAGGGTTCTATAGCCTACATGCTGAGCAGGGTTCTATAGTCTACATGCTGAGCAGGGTTCCACGGCCTACGTGCTGAGCAGGGTTCCACAGCCTATGTGCTGAGCAGCGTTCCACGGCCTACATGCTAAGCAGGGTTCTATAGTCTATATGCTTAGCAGGGTTCCATGGCCTACATGCTGAGCAAATGTCAGACCGAAACAGTTAAGAGCTATACGGTTTCCCTCCTGTGCATCATGTAAAACTGAAAGGCACAAATGATCAATGAGACAAAGAAAACTCATAGACACAGACCACAGTGTGGTGGTTGCCAGAGGGAAGGGGTGTGAGGAGGGCGTCAAGGGTGAAGGGGGTCCGTTATATGGTGACAGAAGAAGATTTGGCTTTGGGTATTGGGCACACATTGCAATAGACCGATTGTGCATCATAGAAATGTACCCTGAGACTTATACACTCTTATTAACCAACTAGAGGCCTGGTGCATGAAAATTCATGCACGGGTAGTGGGGTAGGGTCCCTAGGCCTGGCCAGTGATCAGGGCTGATCTGTGAGGCGACTGGCGGGGTGATCAGAGCCCCCTGCTTGCACCCACCATAGCCAGCGGGGCATTGCCCACTCGCTGGCCCTATCCTCGCCCTCCTCCCCACCACCACCTCTGGTTGCCTTCCTCTGTGGGGCGACTGGCAAGGTGATTGGGGGACCCCACTGGCACCCGCCTTAGCTGGCCTGGGGCCTGCGTGCTGGGGGCAGCTCCTGCATTATGTGTCTGCCCCCTGGTGGTCAGTGCACATCATAGTGAGTGGTTGTTTTGCTATTTGGTTGATTTGCATATCAGCCTTTTATTATATCGGATGGCACCCCAATACATTTATAAATAAGTAAATAAAAGTAAAGACTGGTCTCAATGGTTCAATTTCAAAATCCCAAATCTCAGCATGAGAGACCATCCCTGGCTCTGCTGCAGCAGCGACTGCTCGGTAAAGGGCAGGACACAGGTCTTCTCGGCGGCAGCAGAGGGAGACTCCGCTCCGGCCTGGTCCACCCAGCAGCATGGGATTGTAACCTTTCCAAGTGGGTCTCCTCCACCTTTCCTCCTTTTGCTGTAGCTGACAGACCTTCCACCATGCTATCATTGGTTGTCATTTCCATTATGCAAACAGCTGGATGCTCTAGCCAATTTGGCTCAGTGGATACAAGGTCAGCTTTGTGGACCAAAGGGTCCTGGGTTCGATTCTGGTCAAGGGCACGAACCTCAGTTGCAGAGTCCTCCTCTGCCCGGGCCCTGGTCAGAGCCCATGCAGAAGGCAACCAATCAATGTGTTTCTCTCACATCGATATTTCTCTCTGTCTTTCCCTCTCTCTTCCACTCTCCCTAAAAACCAATGGAAAAATATCCTCAGGTGAGGAAAAAAAAACAAACAAAACAAAACAACAAAGCAACCCAGCAGGATGAGGTGGGACAATAGAAAGCCTAGCAGTTGATGCGAATGACTGACTGCGCAGAGATCTAGAATGTTCCTTCAATGTGCACACTTGCCAGGACTGCAGTGTAGAGGCTGCATGGGTTGGGGGAGTCCTCCTGGTGGTGGTGGGCCTGAGGCAGGCAGTGTCTTATGTGGCTAGCAACCTTGTCATTTTGTCTAATTACTAGGGCACCTAAAGCAAAACACAAATCAAAAGACACAAAGGCATAAACCCATCGCAGAAAAGTGTAAAGCAAACCTTCAAGGGAAACAGCCGGATAACATCCTGAGCAGCCTCAGTCCTCGTGGGATGGAAATGAAATGGACACAGCTTTCTCAGCAGAAAGAAACCAGAAAAGAGAGGAATGGAGAGATGAGGGGGTTGGGAAAGGCGGGAAGGCCATGCATGGAAGAAATAGGCATTTCGGGAACTGAGTTAAAATAATTTGTGTTAAAAATGATGTAAGGCCCTAGCCGGTTTGCTCAGTGGGTAGAGCGTCGGCCTGTGGACTGAGGGGTCCCAGGTTCGATTCCAGTCAAGGGCATGCATCTTGGTTGTGGGCACATCCCCGGTAGGGGGTGTGCAGGAGGCAGCTGATCGATATTTCTCTCTCATCGATGTTTCTAATTCTCTGTCCCTCTCCCTTCCTCTCTGTAAAAAAAAAAATCAATAAAATATATTTTTAAAAAATGATGTAAGAACTTATTTAAAAATTGTATATGACCTGCGCTGTTCTGTTAAAAGCTTGCAAGAGAAAAAATTTAAGAGTTCTTAGAATGAAATGTTTTACCTTTCATATTAAAAAACGCATTTCCCGTGATTAAAATTCCTGTTTTTTTTTTCTACTTCAGTGATTTTCTTCTTGCTAACTGCTATCCATTCACCCTTAGTCTGCAGTTACGACGATGAAATGACTCTGGTAGTGCAATTAATAAAAAAATGTACTAAAATTTCCTGGGGCTGCACATTTTAAACCAAGAATATTACTTCTGTCCGAAAATACTTCAAGGGAAATAGGAGGATTGGAAAAGTGGCCAGTGACTGGCCAGAGACCCATTCCTCTGGCCATGGAACATTAACTACCTTCCACAAGATTCATTAAACTATAAACGGCTGCGTTGAGAACTACATTGAGCCCTAGCCGGAATGGCTCAGTGGATAGACAGTGTGCCTGTGGCCGGAAGGGTCTCGGGTTCGATTCCCATAAAAGGCACGCACCTCTGTTGCAGGCTGGATCCCCATGTGGGAGGCAACCACCAATGTGTCTCTCTCACATCCATGTTTCTCTCTCTCTCTGTCTCTCCCTCTCCCTTCCTTACTTTCTAAAAATCAATGAAAAACATCCTCAGGTGAGGATGAACAAGACACACACGCATTGGTTATTGTGAAATTAGTGTGCAGCTTCTCAAGTATAAGAACTTATCATTATGAAATTTCTCCTTTAAAATAGGCAAGTGGTACTAAGTCTATTGTTTTAGCGGGAAGTAAGGACTATTTCCCGTTAGGATGAAGGTGATGTTTTAGGGAGAGGCGCCAGGCCCCAGGGAGAGGGTGGGTGGTTCTGTTTGCACGCTGACTGTCACTGAGCAGCTGGCTGAATTCAGATGTCTGCTCAACCACCTGTCACTCAGGGATTTCACATGTCAGTCGATTGGGTTTATTTTGGGCTCTGACTTCCCACACAGGTTGTCATTCACATCTTCAAAGTACTCGGCAATGTCTCCACAGTTAAGGCTCACAGCTTGGTTCTCATCAGAAGTCCTCTCACCCTGCAGGCCCCACTGCTGACTCACAGATGCCCCATTCCATGTGTGAACTCCCATCCCACTGCTGACTCACAGATGCCCCCATTCCATGTGTGAACTCCCATCCCACTGCTGCCTCACAGATGCCCCCATTCCATGTGTGAACTCCCATCCCACTGCTGATTCACAGATGCCCCCATTCCATGTGTGAACTCCCATCCCACTGCTGACTCACAGATGCCCCCATTCCATGTGTGAACTCCCATCCCACTGCTGACTTGCAAATGCCCCCATTCCATGTGTGAACTCCCATCCCACTGCTGACTCACAAATGCCCCCATTCCATGTGTGAACTCCCATCCCACTGCTAACTCACAGGTGCCCCCATTCCACCTGTGATTAAAACCTGCTAACAAGTCAAAAAGCCTTATCTTAATAACAATTCTCACCACTTTCACATTCAAATTAATTATGATTAAGATATCCAAACCACATGCGTGGCTGCTGCAGAAAACGTATTCAGCCCTGGAAAACTTCTTTTAATGGGTTTCATTGTTTTATGGTTATTTATCTGATGATGTTGGCTGTTTCTTTAAATATAGAAATATTTACTTATACCAGATCACTGTTATCCTTTTATTCTATTAAGAAGTCATTTCTAAAATTTAACCACAGAACGCAGCAACCTAATATAACAATAAGCGAACCTTGTTCTGTGGTTTATATCTTTCCTAAGGTCCCTACTGGTTTCTAGACACACTACCAGGGCTGTAACATTATCTCGTTGAAGTCGGTGCTGTTGCTGACTTTTCCCGATAGCCAAGTGCAGTTTAGTAGGTAGGTGACTGCACTAGTCATACAAGACTAGTCATAGTGATCGGCTTAAATCCAGGATAAATTATGTTTTCGTTTGTGTATGTTTTCTGGTTCACATCAAGGACTTTGAACAAGTAGCTGTCTTTCTTCATCCTTCCTTTTTGGAAGGTGAGACTTTCTGGGTTCATTCGGAGCAGAGCTATTCTGTGTTTCGTGTTGTGCCCACAAGACTCTCTGGGAAGCGTGTAGGAGGTACGAAGCATTCCTCCCCATACATCCGCACTATCCAGGCCACTGTTAAAGGGCAGGGCTCTGGACGATGAACGGAAATGAATGGGAAAGATAGCGGAAGAATGAAGTGCGTGTGGAAAGTGCAAGTTTTAGTAAAGAAGAAATAATAAGCTGCATTCGCTTGAGAAAAAATGATGACGGCAAATGTGTGTGGTTGTTAAGACAGATAGATGGCTAATAGGCACATGAGAAACTGACACATGAAAAGATGCTCAACATCACTAATTACCTGGGGATGCAAATCAAAGCACCATGCAGTACCTCCTCACACCTGTCAGAAGGGCTGTTATGGAAAAGTCAACAAATAGCAAGTGTTGAAAATTTATAGCCACGTGTGGTGATGGATGCTAACTAGATTTGTTATGGTCATATGTACCCATATTGAATCATTATATCATACATCTGAAATATATACAAATGTTGCTATATATACAAATATTAAATCATGATGCTGTACACATGAAATTAATGTCATGTCAGTTATAAGTCAGTAAAAAGAACCATGGTAAATTCAAATACATAAATACAACTGAATGCATATATATTGTATAAATATGACAGAAATTTATTTCAAAAGTAGGACAAAATAAAATCTATACTAATAAAAGAGAAAGATGCAAATTAATCATCATTCTGCTACTCTGCTACACCCACCAACCACGCCCATCAGCCAATCAGGAGCAAGTATGCAAATTAACCCAACTAAGATAGTGGCGGCCATGGAGCTGGAGTGAGCAGGAGGCTTAGGTTGCCCTCGGCGATGGGGGAAGCCAAGCTTCCTGCCTGCACTGCCTGGCCCTCCTCTTGGCTCTGCTCAAGGCTACAAAGTTTCAATTATAGAAGATAAATAAATCCCAGATACCTGCTTTCAGCCTGCCCACTGAAAAAAAGAAAAAAAGGAGAGGCTGGGAACTTGGGTCACCAAGGGGGTGTGACCAGCCTGAAAACAGCCATCAGCCTCTCACCCAGGCTGGCCAGGCACCCCAGCGGGACCTCACCCCCACCCTGAAGAGGCTGTGGACAGCCTAAATATGGCCCTCACCCACTCACCCAGGCTGGCCACACCCCCATAGGGTGAGGGTCCTCGCTGGGGGGCTTGGCCAGACATCTCAGCAGGTCCCCCACCTTGATCCAGGATACCTTTCAGGGCAAACCAGCTGGCCCCCACCCGTGCACCAGCCCTCTATCCTATATATAATAGGGTAATATGCAAATTGACCCTAACAGCAGAACGACTGAGAATGACTGGTCACTATGACACACACTGACCATCAGGGGGCAGATGCTCAATGCAGGAGCTGCCCGCTGGTGGTCAGTGCACTCCCACAGGGGGTGCTCTGCTCAGCCACAAGACAGGCTGATAGCTGCCAGCACAGCAGTTGTGGTGGGAGCTTCTCCTGCCTCCTCAGCAGTGCTAAGGATGTCCACCTGCAGCTTAGGCCTGCTTCTTGCTGGCAATTGGACATCCCCCAAGGACTCCCGGGCTGCCAGAGGAATGTCTGACTGCTAGCTTAGGCCCGATCTCCTCAGAGAGTGGGCCTAAGCCAGCAGGTGGACATCCCCCAAGGGGTCCCAGACTGCAAGAGGGCACAAGATAGTCTGAGGGATCTCCCCAAGTGCACAAATTTTTGTGCACTGGGCCTCTAGTTTTATAATAACAAGCTGAGAAATAATCAAAATTTTAAAGTCAATCAAGGATCTTAGGAATTACATGTAATCAATCAGAAACACCAGAAAGTATAACTATTGCTAATATACATTTTTTCAAAATTAATTTAATATAAATAAATAAAATTATATCTCACTCTTAGCTTTAAGTAATATGCAACATAAGATATAATGTCAGTACTGGCTTATTGGATTTATAAGCTAGTATTAGAAGTTTAGGAGGTTCCGGTTAAATAGACTTCATGAAAAAGCAAACACAAATCTTATGTTTAAAAGTAGACATATACTCAGCTAAAAAGGATAAAGGAAAAGACACAGCTATTTTTTTTAACCCCATTTACCCAGTGAGTTTAATCTATCCCAGGATTCAGATGGACTCCATGATCTTGGGTTCCAGTAGAGCAATGATTCAGAGCCGGGAGCTTCTGGAGAAGGTGGTTTGTTTGTTTATTTCCTTGGCACATTTAAAGTACTAATATTTTTTATTTTTATTTTTATTTTTTGCTGGAGACAAAGGTGGCATTTATCTGTTCTTTTTTTAAAAAGCAAACATTTTATTGATTTTTTTCAGAGAGGAAGGGAGAGAGATAGAGAGTTAAAAACATCAATGAGAGAGAAACATTGATCAGTTGCCTCCTGCACACCTCCTACTGGGGATGTGCCTGCAACCAAGATACATGCCCTTGACCGGAATCGAACCTGGGACCTTTCAGTCCTCAGGCCGATGCTCTATCACTGAGCCAAACTGGTTAAGGCCATTTATCTGTTCTTTACATGACATTTAGGTCAGCCTTATTAATTGGGAGAAACTGATAAACTATACACTGAGTGGCCAGATTATTATGACTACCCCATCAGTACTTCATTTCCACTTCCAAAAATATTGAATATTGAAAACTTCCTAAGTAAATACTCTCAAGGTTTTATTATCATCATCATTATTTGCATAACGAATTCACTTCATTGTACTGATGGGGTGGTCTTAATAATCTGGCCACACAGTGTATGTCCTTAATTTATAACTTTTGACTGGCAGACTCTGAGCGACAGAGGAGTGGACAACTCTGACACACGTTTCTGTGAAAGAGGCTAAGGGGCTTGTTTGGCTTTAGGCACAAAAGCAGCCCCGATTGCCTGCCTCATTACGCTTTTATTGTCACAACAGCTTGAACTCAGATTCCCCTTTAGATACAGTCCACAGGGCAAGCGTCCTTGAGAAAGCTCATGCTTCTACAAGGTCAGGGCTAAAGACTAAACATCGAGATTCCAGCAAAACACCTGGGGTCTCGGACTTGTTTGGAAAAGTCAAGGTAAGGGTTGCTGCCTTTGGCAAGGGCCCCCCAGAAACCCCCAACCTTTCAGAGATTCCTCCTTACAGACCTTCCAATCAAGCCCCGTGCTTCCTCACACATGACCTAGAGTTAGAAAACAAATTCAAGTGAGAAACAAGGCCTTTATCATGACAGACTCATAGACCAGTTGTGTTTGCTCAAAATTTAGCGTCTTCGAAGCAATCTGTTATTACGCTCAGCAGAGCTGCGGTCCGAGTCTCAGAGATGGATGATGGAGTTGCCTGCTCCTCTGCAGTGTCTGGATCTGATGGGAAATGAGGGGCTGGGCCACCTGGAAGCTTTTACAACTTTGCTTGGTGCCAGAGCTGGGAGGACGCGGAGATGCGTCTGCTGAGAGGAGCCAGGCCGAAGAACTGCAGCCTGGCTGGTGTTTTGCGCTTAACACAGAGGAAGGTAAATATGAATAAAAAGTTATAAACCTTACTAGAGGCCCGGTGCATGAAATTCATGCACGGAGTGGGGGTGGGAATGGTGGTGGTGTCCCTCAGCCCAACCTGCACCCTTTCCAATCTGGGACCCCAATGAGGCCTAAATGGGGAGTCGGACATCCCTTTCACAATCCAGGACTACTGGTTCCTAACCTATCACTTGCCAATGGCCCCTAACTACTCCCCTGCCAGCATGATCAATGCCTACTGCTCCTGTGCTGGCCTGATTGGCCCTAACTGCCCTCCCCTGCCATGAGGGTCCCCTCAAACTGTCCTCTCCTACAGGCCTGGGTCTCCCCCAACTGCCTTCCCCTGCAGGCCTGGATTCTCCCAACTGCCCTCCTCTGCCAGCCTGGTCCCCCTCAACTGTCTTCCCCTGCAGGCCTGGGTCCCCCCCAACCTCCCTCCCTTGCTGGCCATCTTGTGGTGGCCATCTTTGACCACATGGGGGAAGCCATCTTGTGATGGTCAGTTTGCATATTACTCTTTTATTAGATAAGATTGTACAAACCTCAGAAGAATTCACTTAAATTAATTTAACTCACGGATGAGGGTACCAGTAGGTTGAGGAACGAGTCCTTTCCTGAGAATTTCCCAGCTCACAGGATGATGGAATCTAATGAAAGCTGAGACCCTTCGTTCTGATGAAGCTGAACTAGAAACACTAGGTAACGGGAGCCGTTCTCAGAGGTCCCTGTTCACTCAGCTCAAGGGGCCCTCATTGCCCCCGAGGAATGCGCCCTCCATGGTCTGTTTACCCTGCCCCTTTCCAGAATTAGAGCACCTGCCTCAGAGGAATGAAGTTTATATCATTTCACATGTAATAGGGAAGACCATCCATGGTCAACCTTTTCATCACATATACACAGAAACTAGTTACTAAAAGTCTGCAGCACACCAAAAATATATAGTTTTTGCCCACCTGACAAAAGAAAATAGGTATAATTTTGGTTCATTCACACCAGACAGCTATTGCTGTGTTGGCTGTTGTCATTTTCTTATTTCTAAATAGTCACATATTGCATGTTTTAAACATTGTTGCAGCATACCAGCTGAAAATGGCTGATATACATAAGCATAAATTTAATAAGAAGCTAACAATAACTTATAATCTAATGGCTCAAAGGATGCTTACATCACGTAAAGAAAGTGTTACTGTATTGAAACCCATCACAGTTCTAAACCCTAACTCTATAAAAAATTACAAGTCCAAAAATCCAAAGAGAATAGACGGCATAACACAGAGAAAGTGCATATTTGAAAAGTTCATTCCCTGAGGGGTCTATAGTTTATAATAATTCTTATTGTCTTAGCTCATCCACTGAAGTAAAATGATACCCATTTACTCTTTAAATGGCAAACATGCAATATACATTTTGAAATAGAACACATTAGGGTATGAGGCAATGAACTTCCAATTATATTTTATGATTATGACCATTGTTTCAAAACAATTTAACGTTTTAATTAAATCTATAACTCTTCATTCCTAAAGAAGTGCACTTCACACATTAGTACTACAATTTAATGACTCATTTTCTGTTTCAATTTATAATAGCTGGCTATAAATTTTAATATCATGTTTCTCAATGACTTAAATATGTATTATTCACCTTAAAACAAACTTGGAGTATATACAAATTATGAAATGGTTTATCAATTCACACTTCATTAACTACATATAACTATATATAACTATATCTATATCTATATCTATATCTATATCTATATGCATATATCCTATATAATAAGAGAGTAATATGCAAGGTGACCCTACCAGCAGAACAACTGGGAATGACTGGTCACTATGACACAAACTGACCACCAGGGGGCAGATGCTCAATGCAGGAGCTGCCCCTGGTGGTCAGTGTACTCCCACAAGGGGAGCTCTACTCAGCCACAAGCCAAGTTGGCAGTTGCCAGCACAGTGGTGGTGGCAGGAGACTCTCCTGCCTCCTCAGCAGCACTAAAGATGTCCAACTGAAGCTTAGGCCTGCTCCCTGCTGGCAAGTGGACATTCTCGAGGGCTTCGGGCTGCCAGGGGATGTCTGACTGCCAGCTTAGGTCCGATCCTCTGAGGAGCAGGCCTAAGCCAGCAGGTAGACATCTCGAGGTGTCTCAGATTGTGAGAGGGCACAGGCCAGGCTTGGCTGAGGGATCCCCTCTGAGTGCACAAATTTGTGCACTCAGATAGAATATGTTTTCCAATGATTCCAGAGAGAAAGGAAGGGAGAGAGAGAGAAACATGGATATGAGAGAGAAACATCAATTGGTTGGCTCCTGCACACGCCTCACTGGGGATCGAACCCACAACCTTTTGGCGTACGGGACCAGGCTCCAACTAACCTACTGAGCCACCCAGCCAGGGCTCCTGAGCGATGTCCTATGTGTCATATATGTTAGAGCTGAAATGTAAATGCCTTTCAAACACGCACAAGATAGAGATGGACCTGAGACAGCATCCGTGTCACTTGGCAGGAGTGGGCTTCCCAGAAACTCTACAGAGTCAGGTGACTTGGGTGGAGGACTAGACAAGGCCTCTTCCCTGAGGACGCTCAGCCACTGCTCTGGTTCATGTCAGAGGCTCCTCCTTTCCCTTTCACTGTGTTTGACTTCTTCTTCCTCCATCATTTTCATGCAGCTTCAGGCACCGATGGGCCAGTGTTCCGCCTGCTGTTCTAGTTCAGACAGGTGTTCCTGTCCCATGGGGTCCCAGTGGGCAGTGTCGGGCCTGCCTCTTCCAAAGCCGCATGTGCGCTTTCCCTTGTTATTTCCTCAGCTTCATTTTCCAGATGTGTTCGTCTTCATTGTAACAGAGGACTGTACCTCCTGTGAGGAACTGGACTGGGTAATTAAATAGAAGCAAAAACTGCTTGTAAGAAAAAAATGATCTTGCAACACAGTTTTCTGTAGGGAGCGGCTCTAAGACTGGGATTGATCTGTGTCAGAACCACAAACAAGTCTCAGCTTGGAGGGCAGAGCCTCTTAGCATAATTAAGCTTGACCTTATGGCTGACCCCTAGATCCTTCCTGGGTAGCTAATGGGCTGTGGGAGGTACAGCAAGTGCTGCCAAAACAAGTGAAACTCACAAGAGCATTGTAACTATGGTGACCACTACCTTGCTTTTCTCTGACTGTAAAATAAAGCCTCAGCTTGTTGGCTGGATCCTTCACTGTGTCCTCATCCAGGCACAGGAGAGCCACCGAGCCCCAGCTGTATTCTCTTTGTCTGTCTTTCCTTAAATCCTTCACTGTGTCATCATCCACTCCCATCACCTGGAAATCCCAGCTAATCTAATGAACCAACTATTCCAGTGCAGTTGTGGGGGTGGGGGGAAGGGGAAGGCGGGACTGAGTCCAGATAGCCAGGCTTTGATGGAGCTGGTGCCCTTGCAGCTGTCATGGGCTGTGTGTCTCTGGGGCTTTGAGCAGATCTGTGCACAATATCATTAATGAAACCCATGCGCTCACATGCAAGTCACTGCTCCTTTTAATGATGCTGAGCTGCAGCGAGGCCCATGGGGATATGTGCTCCTTAACAAGTTACTTTGGAACCGCCCACGTGTCATGCCTGATTGCCTGACTCATTAGTGATTATTGGATGACTTTCTTCCTCCAAAGCTGGTGCCCTGGGCAGTGGGGCTGAGGGAAGGCTGGTGCGGTGCCAGCTCCCGTGGGGGTGCCGCCCCCTCCCCATTTTAAAGAAGTTACTGATAATCACAAAGAGAGAGTGTGTCTAACCTATGCCCGGGATGCGTCGGCTGCCATGGGTCCGTGATAGTTAAGACACAGCTCCACCTGTCAGCACACTGACCCTCTGCTCCCGGTGCAAATTAGAAATGCCTACCCACACCTCATCCTTGCCCCCGAGGGCTCTGCTCCTGAGGGTTCACGAGACCTTGGACCCGGGATGCTCAGAGGACCTGCCTCTTCCATTTGGAAGGGACTCCGCGGCTGGCTGTGCTGTACATCGGGCATGAAATCAGTGTATTGCTGGGAAAGCAGGGCAGCGAAACCCGCGGTGACCTGGAGATGAGTCCCGGAATGGAAAGTCATGCCACGGGCAGCGCTCTCTCTGCCACGGTTTGGCTGGATCCACTGTTAGAGCTTTGCCGAAGGGCATCACGTTATTCTTTCTCTTTCCGTTTATGACTTAAGAGGTCAATGTTACCTTCGGCTGCATGGCCAGCTCATTCTGCGTTGAAAGGACCAGAAGGATTTTAGGGAACTTAAAGGCCCTATCGCCTTGGGAGCAAGGTCATGTTATTTTCACAGATGCCTGCAGCGTGAGCGGAGATGGTCTCAGCATCAGAAAATGCACAGGTTAAGATGGTAATCGGATCCCTGGATGCTGACAAGCGATGGCTTATTTACGACTATTCTAACAACGAAGCACAGGGGCGAAATTTGCAGAGCTACTCGCCCTACCCCCCAAATTCCTCGCAGGTGCCATTAACGGGTTCAAAAGCTGCAGATTGGACCACCAAGGTGTCAGTTGGGTGAGTTCATGTAAATTCCATGTATTTTCAGTTTTGCCATTTGTTGGTGATGAGAACTCAGGCTGGGGATCACTGTGTATATAAAGCTTGTCTCCTAAAAACAAGGATGTGCATTTTACACATTAGGGATGTGTTTGCGATTATGTCACGCAATGAAGTTTTCAGTCAGGTGCCTTAAAACCCTAGGAGTAGAGGGTTCCTGCTCTAATAATATTATTAAACATTTTTATTGATTTCAGAGAGGAAGGGAGCAGGAAGGGGAGAGGGGAGAGAGAGAGAGATAGAGAGAGAGAGAGAGAGAGAGAGGAAGAGGATGAGAGAGAATCATTGATAGGCTGCCTCCTGCATACCCCACACTGGGGATCGAGCCTGCCACCTGGAGGTCACGGGAATCAAACCGTGACCTCCTGGTTCATAGGTTGATGCTCAACCACTGAGCCACACCAGCTGGGTTCTGCTGTTATATTGTTTAAGTGCTTTTGAAAAGTGCCCATCTGTGGAAGTAGGTTAGGGGACTATGAAACTTGTAACCAGACCATTAACCAAAAGCCTCAACCAGCAGAATATTAATGCAGCAAAATTCCTCGGAAGTGAAGACTATCCCAGTAAATGCAGGAGTGACTGTAAAACAGGAAATAGTTTGGTGGGCAGGAGTGAGCGGCAAGATGGGGGCAGCGAAAGAAGTCCAGAGCAACGAAATACCGGAGGAGGCGGGCGGGGCAAGCTGGCCCTCTGCACACACACAGCCATGGGAACACCCTCCCCAAGTGACCCAAGGACACGTGGGGGTGTCCCTGGCCACACAGCCCCACTGCCCAGGACATTTCCTTAAGGAAGTGGTTCTCAACCTTCTGGCCCATTAATACAGCTCCTCATGTGGTGACCCAACCATAAAATTATTTCCGTTGCTACTTCATAATTGTAGTGTTGCTATGTTATGAATCATCATGTAAATATCTGATATGCAGGATGGTCTTAGGTGACCCCTGTGAAAGGGCCGTTCAACCGCCAAAGGGGTCGCGACCCACAGGCTGAGAACCACTGCCTTAGGGGCTGGAGGAAACCTTCATTTCGCTGGGAGTCTTGGCAGCAAAAAGCCATGCAGTGCTGAGTGCGGTATGTGGGCTGATGCCATATCTGAGTTATTCCATCACTCAGGTGTTTGTCAATTGCGTTTACTGTCTATCATCTGTTTACGGAGCTATGCACTCTTGAGGAATAGACTGCATTTGTTTGTTTTTCGTTGTTGTTTTTTTTAATTAAAAATTTTAAAATTGATTTCAAAGAGGAAGGGAGAGGGAGAGAGGGAGAGAAACATCAATGATGAGAATCATTGTTCAGGGATCAAGCCTGCATCCTAGGCATGTGCCCTGGACCAGAATCAAACCCCAGACCCTTCCGTCTGCAGGCCGATGCTCTATCCACTGAGCCAAAGTGGCTCGGGCCAGCCTGTATTTGTTTTAAGGAATTAGGATTATCGCTTTATTTAATAATAAATAATTGTGAATTCCAAACAATCCTCAAATGGAAGACAGTCACATGTATGCTCCCACAGGTCACTCGGGAGTAGCAACGTCTTCCATTGATTTTGTTTAGAAAGAGATTGCTTGGTCAGTCTTTTAAAATCTCTCTAGTGAACACAGGGGTGCATATGTTCTTTCTGATTGATGACCTGCGTCAGCAGGAAACGCCCTGGGATCAGGGTCAGGGTCAGGATCGGTACCAGGCCAGGGCCCGCTGCCCAGGGCCCACTGCCCAGTGCCCGCTGCCAGAGGAGGATGCCTTTGCTTTCTCAGCAGCTTGAAACAGCCAGAAGGATGGAGTGAATGCTGCTCAAAACCGGAGGAGTGTGTGCGGCCCCGGATAAAGGTGCATGTGGGCATAGCGCATGCTGTGTGTTGATGCTGCATGTTGAATGGGTAGCAGCTCCATGTCACAGACAGCAGCCCAGGAAATTCCAGAAGGATCCCCGGGTTCAAGTTGAGAGGGAGGCCCTAAGGTCCCCTGGGAGGGCTGGGAGGACAGGGCAAAGGCGTTGTCGTTGCTGACACTACAAAGGTGTCCCAGTGTGAACACCTGACCGACCGCCCATGGCTCAGAGCCACCTCACTTCTCTCAGGAACCTGTGGGCACTGAAGTCCAGAGTCCTTGGCAGAGAGCCTGCTGAGTGGCTGGAGGAACCCCTAGGGATCCCGTGTTAGGAGACTTAGAATCAGAAATTAACCAGTTTCTGAAATATAAATTACTTTTGGTAACAAAATATGAAAATGTGATTTTTTAGAAATCATTTCAGATTGTGGATTTAAAGTCTAAGCAGACCCACTCATACAATTCAGCCCAGATTATTGACCCAAGAATGACATGTTTTCTATAATTGTGGAAAGTAGGGAACACTGGGTGCCCATTCCACACCCACTTCTAGCTGAGACCACGGGTCTTCTCTCCGCCATGAGGCTGTGCTGAGAAAGCGGGACCTGTCGGTGGCTTTCTGACATCTCTCTACGTCAGATGTGTGGGCTCGCCCATCCTTTGGTCTGCAATCTTTTATGGAAACAGCTGGATATCAGCACCTCTATTTACTTCCAAATATTCCTATGCATGTGAAAGACGCACAGGAGGCCAAAACTCAGCTCCTGAAAATCTTACGCTGGATGTGTGTGGGGACGCCCAGAGGGGACGTATCCTTTTCCCTCCAAGAAGGTGCTGCCCTATTGCTGACACCACAAATAGCTCCTGGGCCTCCTCTCTGCCCAGCTACAGTTTCTATATCTTTCCACATTTGACTCATGCTTCCTGTTTCCAGTCACAAAATAGCTGGGCAGGGGTGTCGCCGGGTCAGCAGTGTAGTTGGAAGCTGCGCAGAAAACAGGGCCGAGGATGGGACCGTCAGCATGAGGGTAGATGCGGACTGAGAGCTCGGCTGCCTGGGGGCAGTATGTCCCGATATCCATAGAACCAAAGCCTGCACGGTAGCTGCACCCATGTGCAGACCACACAGGTTCCACACCTGTAGGGTCAGCAGAATAAGATGTTAGGAATGTTTGGAGAAGGCCTCGATCTACTTATTCACCTGTATTGATTTATTATCAATGTATAAATGTGTAATTCAATATATCCTATATAATAAAGAGCTAATATGCAAATGGTCATCACACCCTCACACCCTCAAGCCGGGGCCAGAGGACCTGAGGCCAGGCTGGGGGACCTGAGGTTGTGTTGGGGAACCTGAGGCCATGAACCATGCCCAGTGGGGCTTGATGGGGGACCTGAGGCTGTGTGCTCCCCCACACCTGGTGCCGGGTTGGGGGAACTGAGGCTGCAACCCCGGCCCTACAGACCTTGACAGGGGTGGGGGCCTGCTGGGTCTGTGTCTCGCATGATTTCGAGGCACACGCCAGTGGGTGGGGACTTGACTCTGGATTCCATGGCGCAATCCAGGCTCTGACAAGAGGGAGATTTTCATATACATTTTACTAATTTTCTTTCATCTCTGACACTTCTATTATAGAGAAAGGGCAAATAACAATATTAGAATATTTCCTCTAATTAATTACCTTTTAATATGCATGAATTTGTCACCAGGCCACTAGTCTATATATATCTATACCTATACCTATATCTATATCTATTTATCTATCTATCTATCTATCTATCTATCTATCTATCTATGCCTAAGCGACCATTACAACCTGATGCCCAGATGGTTGGCTGGTAGTTATGATGTGCACTGACCACTAGGGGCAGATGCTCAATGCAGGAGCTGCCTCTGGTGGACAGTGCGCTCCCACAGCCAACTTCCTGCATCTGGCTGACCTCCCTCAGTCCCTCCCCCCTGGCCAGGCCCAATCAGGCCAGGATCAGTCCGGGTCAGGACTAGACGAGACAACCCTGATCAGCCCTGATCTCTGGCCAGGCCCAGGGATCCCATCCATGCAAGAATTCATGCACGAGGCTTCTAGTACATATATAAATTTAGTATTTTTCCAAATAAAGAGGAAAAATATGAATCTGTGGCCAACTCGTGAAATTTCCATCCAAATACTGGGGCTCAAATAACACATGTGAAGCTGATTGACTGGAGATGGACACAGGATGGGTGACTCCAAGACCCTCCCATGTCAGAAGGACAGTCCCTGGTGCAGCCTGGGGCTGGGCTTGAACTGTGCCCTGCATTTCCTCTGGGGATGCAGAGGAAATTCTGATCAGGTCATGTCCCTCTCCGGTCACTATCCTCTGGCATTTCTTAGTCGTCAGTGGAGGTGGGACTGAAGAGGACATTGGGACACGTGGGGTAGCTTTGTGTGTCCCAGTTGGAGCACAAGAGTCCTTTTACTTGTCATGCTGAAGACAGTGGTGATGCGTGATCAGGGATGAGCAATGCAGCACCTTTTCCTGCCACAGAACAGTCCATCGTCCTGTCCCGAGACTGGGAGAAGGTGAGAAGCTGTGAGCTGGAATGATCTGCACACATTTTCAGAAAGAAAAAGAGAACACATAAGCAATGGACTGTATGTAAAAGGAGGTTCTTAGGGAGCATTTATTATGATAACACTAGTAGCCTGTTGCAGGAAGATTCCTGCAAGAATAGGGCTTCCTGAGCCAGAGCGAAGCAGAGAAGGGAGCGAAGCCCGCCTCTCTTTGCCGCCTCGGCTCCTCTCCCTCCTCCCTCCCTTCTCCCTCCCTTCTTCACCATCTCTGCTGCCTCAGCTCTGTTCCCTTCTCCACCGCTTGGCTCCCTTCTGCAGCACTTGGCTTCCTTCTACACTGTCTTTAGTCTTCGCTCTCCTGTGTATGCAAATTAACTGCCATCTTTGATGGGTTAATTTGCATACAGTTGCTCTGATTGGCTGGTGGGCGTGGCTTGGCTGGTAGGTGTGGCTTAGGTGTCTCGGAGTGGTGGTTAATTTGCATATTACTCTTTTATTAGAGAAGATTTGAGCATGCACACAGGTAGGTCAGGGAAATGTGATCACGTAATTATGGCTATAGGCATATGGACACGTTTCTCTCCATCATGAACTATAGTAAGTTTACCTCCACAAAAATAAATAAAGAGGGGAAAGAAATCCTGAAATTCCTACTCTAACTTCCCTGCTGAGTCTCACTCTCTCTGTCCCCTGGGCCCCTGGGTGGAGGAGCCATCCCCCATGTTGGGGATGCAGTCAGAAATGAGCTGTGTGCACATGGCTTCAATCAACCCACTTTGAAGAAACAGCACTGTGTCCAGAAAAAATAATGGATAAATGGTATCCATTCTCCCAAATCAAACAACCACAAACCCAAACCCTATAATCAGCCCCTCCTCACAGCTTCTGGCTGCAACACCTAACAGTTTCTTGTGTAGTGTGCTCTCGATGGCTGTAACAATATATTAGGAGTAGTATTTGTGCAGGCCTGTTTCTGGATGTTTTTAGGGACATCTCAGGTCTTCACAAGTTCTTCTCTGGACACAAAGCTACATGACGCAGCAGAGAACCCTTCCTGAGCTCTTATACTGTACTAGAGGCCTGGCACATGAAAATTTATGCAAGGGGTTTGGCCCTCGTAGCCCCAGCTGCCTCATGGCCCTGCCCCCCACCCAATGGTCATTCCAGAAGGAAGATCATCCTGGAAGGTCATTCTGACGTCTGGTCTAATTAGCTCTTTATTATATAGGATGTTCACATCCAATAGCGCCACACCACTCTGGACACTACCCTTCATCTGCATGTCTTCCTCTCCCCAGATTAAGTCTAGTCAACGGATATTCTCAAATCACCTCAAGGTGTCAATGACGAGCCACGAAACCTATGTGCTAAAGCAAGTGTGGCCACACAGCTTCCTTAGGGAACAATCCCAGGATATAGAAGAGACATTTGCTGTTATCCATTTATTTTCCTGTAAGCATAGACACTTACTTGTAAATGTTGATGTTAAAATGTGTATTCCTTGAGAAAATAATGTTGAATTTAAAATATATTACTTACACATATGAAAATAATAATTTATCTTGTGTGTGTGGGGAGAGAGAGAGAAAGAGAGAGAGAGAGAGAGAGAGAGAGAGAGAGAGAGAGAGAGAGAGTTAAATAGATAGAAGACAATGAAAAGGAATCTAAGAAATTAAAATACTGAATGACAAAGTGACTAGGAGATTGGAATAAGGTGGTTTTCTGCCATGTACAGATGACATGAAAGTTTGAATGAAGGTCACACAGGTTTTTAGGAGAAGATAAACACTATAATAAAAGAGGGGAAATTCTAAGGCAAGGAAATGTGGGGTGAATTTGAAGACCATGAGGGACATGGCAGGTTGCTTTTGATCACCACAAAAGAGGTCCTCAGATGCAGGGAGAAAGGATGGGGAAGGGAGTCAGGATTGGAGTAAATCAGTGGACAACCACTAAACATAGAAATTCCCATGTTTGAAAGCAGCTATCTGTGGAGAATATTTTATTAGTGACTAGAGATCAGGTGCACGAAATTCATGCATGGGGGGTGTCCCTCAGCCCAGCCTGCACCCTCTCTAATATGGGACCCCTCAGGGGATGTCTAACTGCCAGTTTAGGTCCATTCTCACAGGGATCAGGCCTAAATTGGCTGTCGGACATCCCTCTCACAATCTGGGACTGCTGGCTTCTAGCTGCTCGCCTGCCTGCCTGCCTGATTACCCCTAACCACTTCTGCCTGCCAGCCTGATTGACACCTCACTACTCCCCTGCTGGCCTGATTGGCCTCAACTTCCCTCCCCTACTGGCCATCTTGTGGCAACCATCTTGCAGTGGCCATCTTGCGGTGGCAATCTTGTGACAGCCATCTTGTGAGAACATCACAGCAGCTATATTGTGATGACATCACATAAGGGCATCACACGACACCACCTAGGCTTTTATTATATAGGATAAGGATGCTCGAGATGAATGGAATTGTGCACCCAGTGAGTGTTCATGCCTTTTCTGCATGAACATGTGGCCAGCGTGGCTCAGTGGTTGAACCAGGAGGTCATGGTTTGATTCCCAGTCAGGCCACATGCCTGGCTTGTGGGCTCAATCCCCAGTAGGGAGCCTGCAGGAGGCAGCCAATGGATGATTCTCTCTCATCATTAATGTCTCTCTCTCTCTCTCTTTCTCTCTCTCTCTCTCTTTCTCTTCCTTTCTCTCTGAAATCAATAAAAAATGTTAAATAAAAAAAACCACCAGCGTCTCTTCTGATATCAGGGTAGCTGGAGTCCCTGACGACACAGGTCACGCTGTCCCAGGACGAGGCATCGGCAGCAGCCTCTGTGGTTATTTGTCCTGAACCTGCACCTGAGGGAGGAGGTGCTGATCTGTGAGTACCATGTCTTGGTGCTGCCCAACACTCTCGCTGTGTCTTCCTTGAGAACACCCCTCGATGGTCAGATCCATGTTTCCTAAGATATAATTTTGTCACACACTCTGTAGTTTTAGTCTATGAACCTGGGAGCCCCTGTGTTTGTCCCAGGTTCCCCACTTCTTCATTGGACCGTTCAGTCTTTTAGACAGATGTGTATTTTGTGAGACAGACCTCTGACCTGAAGAAAGCAGCCAAGCCTTTGGAACTAAAGACGCTCCCTGTGCTTTTATTAGACGGCGATGCAATTAGTCTCACCTTCAAAGGTCACCCACATAGCTCATTGCAGGAACTAGAAGCGGCTCCAAATATCTAATTAAGAAGAGATTTAAGGCAGGAACTTCAGGCAGACATGTGATTGGGGGGATCAGAAGCTACTGGGTTGAGATTGCTAGCGTACTGGACTGACAGACACTCCAGCTGCTAACGCATCGTCTGCAAGAACCAGGAAAGAGGGGAGCACTCCTTGGGGCTCATGCACAGGGTCCAGACTGTGATGTGCATGAGGGATGAAACTGCTGTTTAACCACTCAAATATGGAGCTGGTTCTAAACGTTCTTAAATATTTTGCATTTAATGGGATTTATTGGGGTAACATTATTAACATTGTTTTCATTGAATCATATTAGGCATTTATTGAGAGAAGTCTGGCCAATTAAAAAGGGCACTTACAAGCATCCAATCCTGCCTTCCAGCAAGGTTCAGGGGACAGGATTATAAAGGGGAAGGGGCTAGAGTTGTATGTGCAGGCCTGGGGTCTGCAAGATGTCAGCTATTGTAATTAGTCATCAGGCGATGAGATGATGTTTTGACCCCTGGTGGGTCTGTCTGAACTTGCTTATCAGTTTTGCTTGCTGAGTTCACAGTTGAGTCATCTCCTCAATCGCTTTGCACAGGCCTTGAAAAGGAAACTTAAGAGAAACTTAACCCTCTATCTATATATATGAAAGCCTAAGCAACTGAAGGACAGAAGGACTGGCTACTATCATGTACACTGACCACCAGGAGCAGATGCTCAATGCAGGATCTGCCCCCTGGTAGTCAGTGCGCTCCCACAGCCAACCTGCCACAACCAGCCAACCTCTCACGGTTCCTCCCACCCGCCAGCTGGTTGCAAATAGGACTGGGCGGGATGGCCTCGATCAGCCCCAATCACCAGTCAGGCCAAGGGACCCCACCCCTGCACAAATTCATGCACCAGGCCTCTAGTTATCCTATAACAAACTTAACTCCCTATTCATTTAAGTATATGTGTCTAGAAGTTAAAATAATGTGCTTACTTTTCAGATTAATCCAGGTGCTCTATCTATAATGTTATAGGTCCCCCAATAAAAAAGAAGCAGACGAAAGATGGTCTGGACATAGAACACAGGGCATCTTCTACATCAGCCCTGGACGGCCTGGCCGTAACCTGTCACAGGCAGACCGAGTTCTCTATTGAAGCCACAAGCTGGGGTCTCTGCCTTTGGAGCTTCCAACTCACCTGCTAAGAAATACAGATTTGGGTACAGAGTTGTGATCCTGTGTGGAGATAGAGCCTGGAAGAGTGTGGGGTACAGACCTCCTGGGCTGGAAATGGACACTTGGTCCTTTTATACTATTGATCCCTTTTCCCATAAACAAGTTTCATGCGCTTTATGATTTCCAAATTGGGGATCCCTCTCATATTGGATATATTTTTACAATGGTTTTCAGTGAGAGAGGAGTCTTGGCATGGTTGCTAAACGCCCCAGTCACCAAATATACATTTCTCTATATCATTCAATTCTCCTTGTCTTACATTTAAATGAGAAAAAGCACGTACTTGGCGATGGAGAGAAAACATATTCCCTGTGGCAGTTGTGGCGACTTATGTAGCAGCACTTGATTGTTGGGTGGACAAAGAGTGGTCCATGGCAGAGGATGAGAGTTGTCCCCCATTAAACCTTTTACTTTTCATCATCATTGTAATATTTCTAGGTGGCAGCATCTTTTACTTATCATGACAATAGCCCAGGAAGGCAAGTAAGTGGTGGAAGTGGTTTGCACCTCCAGTTCTACAGACCCGCCCAAACTGTGCTGGACGCTACTTACAATTGTGAGTTGAGAGAGAAACTTGATCTTAATCCATGATTATTTTAAAGTCTCTATTGGAGCAACCGAGCCCAATAAAATACCCTTTCCAAGGGCTTCAAACATGACTCAAAGTCAAGAAAATCAAATGTTCTTTATATTATGTTTAAAAAAACACCAAGAATGCTCAAAAGTAAGTCCCAACAAATAATTCTATATAATAAAAAGCCAATATGCAAACTAACCAAACGACAGAATGACTGGTTGCTATGATGCACACTGAACACCAGGGGGAAGACGCTCAACCCCTGGTGGTCAGTGCGATCAACCTGAAGCTGGGCTCAGGACTGGCGAGCGCAGCAGTGGTGGTGGGAGCCTCTCCTGCCTCTGTGGCAGCGCTAAGGATGTCCAACTGCCAACTTAGGGCCATTCCCCAAGGGGAGGGGGCCTAAACTGTCAGTCGAACATCCCCTGAGGGCTCCCGGACTGTGAACGGGTGCAGGCCAGGCTGAGGGACTGCTGGAGTGCACAAATTTTGTGCACTGGGCCTCTAGTACTGTAATAATCTCTCATCTGCCAACTTTATCATAAATCCTGCAATCATTAAATGAACTTCTGAAGAAGGAGCTGTGATTCGCCAGATGTGCTGTGATTCTGGGACCACCATTTCTATTTTAAGATTGATGCTGTCTCCATTGTAAATACCAACTTTAATAAGCTTATTTGTCTTGCTGTGTTACATGGGGTTGGCTTTTTTTCTCAGTGATGGATGTGAGACTGTTTTGGTCCCAGGTTTAATTAGCGCATTCTGACCAAGCCCAGATGTTGTCAGAAACCACTGACTAACGGCTCCAAGAACAAAGTCATGAAGGGCTTTTGTTTATTACTTTCACAGAAACAAAACTGTGCTTCAACCGATGCCTATGGTTACCTGGAATTTAATATTTTCCCCTTAGAAATACTGCCTATGCATTATGTAAGAAATCCCTTTTGTGGAAAGTAACTCAGTTACATGCAAATGTATTGTTTTCTAGTTTGTTACTCTGAAAAAGACATCCTGGTTCAGAAACTGGGAATTGTGACACAAACAAACAAACAAAAAACACATGAAACATTGACATGGCACTGTTGTATGTCACAAAGTAAACCTTGACAAATATATTTATACTAGAGGCCCAGTGAATGACATTTGTGCACTCAGGGGCAGGGGGGCCTCAGCGCGTCCTGCATCCTTTAGCAGTCCAGGAGCCCTTGGGGGATGTCTGATTGACAGCTTAGGCCTGCTCACAGCAGGGAGCGGGCCTAAGCTGCAGTTGGACATCCTTAGCTCTGCCACAGAGGTGGGAGAGGCTCCCACCACTACCACTGCGCTTGCCAGCCATCAGCCTGGCTTGTGGCTGAGTGGTGCTTCCCCTTGGAAGTTCACTGACCACCAGGGGCAGCTCCTGCATTGAGCATTGGCCTCCTGGCGGGTAGTGTGCTTCATAGCAACCGGTCATTCTGCCATTCGGTTGATTTACATATTACCCTCTTATTATATGGAATTAGCAAATTGTATCAACAAAAGCAGAAGAGAAAAAATATGCCTTCTCTATTGATGAATCTACAGATTTTTTTTAAAGATATCCTGGTTGATAACTTATGTCCACAATTGCAACCATCAATGTGATTTTACTGGTGAGTTATGCCATTAAGGACTGGCCAAGAATGCAAGATGAAGAAGAAAGATCAATTTATTCAAAGAGATATGGTTTTACCCAACCACAGCATATCAGAAGTTCTCCAGAGAGGGTATAACAGAAAAGTGGTACAAACATGGACTTATGGTTCTTCTCCAAACTTTGAACTTTAAAAGAGTAATATGCTAATTGCATCACTCTGCTACATCCAAGCCATGCCCACCAACCAATCAGAGTGACTATATGCAAATTAGCCCAACCAAGATGGCAGTTGGCAGCCACAGAGCTAGAGAAAACAGGAGGCTTTGTTGCCCCGGTGATGGAGGAAGCTGGCTGTCTAGGCCAGCTGTGGCCTCTGTTCAAGGCAACAAAATTTCAATTATAGAAGCCATGGAGCTGGAGCAAGCAGAAGGCTTTGTTGCCCCAGCAATGGAGAAAGCTGCCTGCCTAAGCTGGCTGTGGCCCCTGCTCAAGGCAACAAAGTTTTAATTATAGAAGATAAATAAACCCCAGATACCTGCTTCTAGCCAGCCTCGCTGGGAGCTTGGGTGGCTGGGCGCTGTGGCCAGCCTGGAAACAGCCATCAGCACCTCACCCAGGCTGGCCAGGAACCCCAGCGGGACCCCCACCCTTATCCAGGACACCATTCAGGGCAAACCAGCTGTCCCTCACCCATGCATCAGGCCTTTATCCTATATAATAAAAGGGTAATATGCAAATTGATCTTAACAGCAGAACCACTGGGAATGACTGGTCAATATGACACACACTGACCACCAGGGGGAAGATGCTCAATGCAGGAGCTGCCCCCTGGTGCTCAGTGCTCTCCCACAGGGGGAGCTCTGCACAGCCACAAACCAGGCTGACAGCTTCCAGTACAGCAGTGGTGGGAGCCTCTCCTGCCTCCTCAGCAGTGCTAAATATGTCTGACTGCAGCTTAGGCCTGCTCCCCGCTGGCAAGTTGACATCCCCCAAGGGCTCCCAGTCTGTCAGAGGGATGTCTGACTGCCAGCTTAGGCCTGATTGTCCAGGGAGCAGGCCTAAGCCAGCAGGTGGACATCTCTTGAGGGGTTCCAGACTTTGAGAGGGCACAGGCTGGGCTGAGGGGCCTGCACCGGGCCTCTAGTACTATTAATAAAAGCCTAAATGCAAAGTGACCGAATGGCAGAATGACCAGCGGAATGACCAGGGGCTTCCAGAAGAGTCCCATTCATTCACATGCATCTTTGCTGTTTCCTATTGACTTCCCATCAGCATCACTCACTTTCAGAGTGTCCCTGCAGCCTCCCATCAGTGGACTTTCACGAGGGTCAGGGGTAGCGTCTTGCTGTTCTGAGTGAGTATTCATGTTATTATTTAAAATTATTTTTAGTGTCAACATCCTTACAAAATAGACAACCGAGCTGCAGTGCCTCAGAGTCAAATCTAACTTGAGAATAGATGTATGTTTCAAAAGGCCCCATTCAGCCCCTGCCTCCCGCTGACCTGAGGCTGTCCATGGCTTTCTCAGGACGAGGTGTGATCTGAGATGGTTGTATCTGTGTTTTCTCTGGGCTCAGGTCACTGTCAGGTTTGTGTTTCTTTGTTTTCTTGTTGGTTTTGAGAGGCCTATTTCCAGATATGGACTCTTAAAGATGAACAATTATTTTCTCTCTTTTTTCAAAAAAATATATTTTTACTAGAGGCCTGGTGCACAAAATTTGTGGATGGGTAGGGTCCCTTGGCCTGGTGATCAGGGCCAATCAGGGCCAATCAGGGGTCAGGGCCTTCCTCAGCTGCCAGCCAGGGCCTTCCCTCATTCCACGCTGCCCCTGGTGGTTGGCACTCATCATAGCAAGCGATTGAACTCCCGGTCTCCCAGTTGAACTCCCCATCTCCCAGTCGAACTCCTGAGGGGACACTTTACATATTAATCTTTTATATATATACTAGGGGTCCGGTGCACAAAAATTTGTGCACTGGGGCGGGGGGGGGGGTCCCTCAGCCCAGCCTGTGCCCTCTCCCGGTCTGGGACCCCTCTGGGGATGTCTGCCTGCTGGTGTGCCTGGCCAGCCTGGGTGAGGGGCCAATGTCTGTTGCAAGCTGGCCAAGCTCCTCAGTGGAGACCCTCACCCCAGAGGGTGTAGCAAGCCTGTGTGAGGGGCTGAGGGCAGTTTTCAGGCTGCCCACAGTTCTCACTGACCCTACAGGCCACCCGCCTGGTCCCCGCCTCCCCCACCTCAGGCTCCCGCCTGGGAAGGCATCTGCAGGCCCAAGGCGCTGGATGCCTTCCCAGGCGGGAGGCTCCCAAGGTGGCGGAGGCTGCTGCCCTGGAGAAGCTGCACACTGGGGCTGCAGCCTCTGCCATCTTGGCTGGGCTAATTTGCATACAGCAGCTCTGATTGGCTGGTGGGTGTGGCTTCCCCGTCCCGGAGAAATGGTTAATTTTAATATTTCGCTTTTATTACTTAAGATAGATTTATTTTAGAGAGGAAGGGAGAGGGAGAGAGAGAGAGAATCATCAATGATGAGAGGGAATCATGGATGGGCTGCCTCCTGCACGCCCCACACTGGGGATCGAGCCCGCAACCCCAGGCAAGTTCCCTGACCGGGAATCGAACTGTGACCTCCTGGCCCAATGGTTGATGCTCACCCCTGAGCCACGGCGGCTGGGCAGGAACTGTATTTGTCTTCTGCAGAATGTTCCAGCTCCTGACAGTGAAGGGAACAGGGAGTCGATGCCCGGGGAACATCTGTTAAAAACACTCCATGAGATGCAATCTCAAGCTCTGCCTTTGTAAGAATGATTGTCCTTCCTACAAGCAGAGTGCTGGCGAGGGTCCCCCTTGCTGCCGTGAGTGGGGCACCCCACTTGGTCAACTAGGGCTCTGATGCCGGCGATGCTCTGAGAATCTCTGTGGCTATCGTATGGAATCTCATCACGCAGGACTGAGCACTAGGGAGACATGAGATCCTTATGCCTCCTGCGCCTCACGCTGCCAGCGCTGGCCTGGGGCCTTGAACGGACGTACACTCGATCCTGCGGTCTGTGGTTTCTTTACGTTTCTTCTTAAGGAGGCCCCCACTGATGACTCTGGTGTCACTGGGATCTGTGAGAACTTGGGCAAACCCCGAAGGAAAGCAGCCGTGTTTTCTGAAACGGCTCCAAGATTCCCAGGCTCCTAAGCACTCATTAAGAAATTAATTGCTCGACTTCGAAAGTGCTCCTCGGGGGCGGACAGAACCTGAAGCAGCTGACGTGTGAGCCAGTCAATCTCCCCACAACCCGAAGGACTCCTCTCCCTGCAGTTGCTCCACCTCCTCTCCTCTACCCCCACGTGCCCGGTGCGTCCTGACCCCTAGGCAGTGTGGGTGTGGGGGGCTCACCTGTGCCGCCTCTGCCCACTTGTCCCAGGTGTCATCCTCTCCCCTGCATCTTTTGCGGGGCCTGACTGTGTAACCCCAGCTGCTCCTCCCAGGAAGGGACACTTGATTTTCCTGGTGTTCTTTCGTCAGTCAACATGAAGGGCGTGTGGATCTGGCAGGGGCAGGAGGTGCTGTCTTGGGGAGGACCCTGACCCAGCCCAAGGGTCCTAGTTTAGGGTGACGGGCACCCACCACAGCAGCTCAGGCTCTTGCCTGAAGGACTGTTCCTTCAACAATCTGAGCCATCATTTAGGTTAAACATTCAGAAAATAATTTACAAGCATCTATGCTGGCTCAGAGCACAGCCGTAAAGGACCGTCCCCCAGCACGAGGGCACTCATTTCCAGGGAAGCGATCCTTTTGTAAAAGAGATGGAAAAAATGACCTCGCAGGACCGAGGGAGATGCCACATGATTACTGCTTTCTTAGGACTGCTTTGCTATGCAAACACGTTTATTCCCTTCTCTCCAAAGGAACTTGTCTTGTTCTCCGCACATAACGGTTTCCATGTGCTTCTGTTGGTGAAACTGTTTTCTCTGTTTCAGCCTTGAGAAGTTTCCTAGGAATGTCAGGCATACCCCCTCCTTCTACAAGCCCATCAAGGCCCATTCATGCGTTGCCATAGTGAGACCAGGCAGGGGAGGAGGGGGCCTTTGTCCCTGATTCCTGGGAGGGAAATACTAAATCCTTCTACTTGCCTGAGTGACTGGAGGGCTGCCTCAGGCATTCATGGGGGACCCTCACATGTCCTCTGAGTCAATGCTAATGAGGTGGCTCACGGTTGGTCCCTGGCTGGTGTGTGCAGACAAGATGACCCGGGAGAGGGCGGGCTCTGCAGAGAAAGCTCCCAGGGGATTGGAAGTTTGGGGCTTGGAGCCAGGTGACAGCAACCTGACCGCTGGGGGGCCTGGGGGCTGGGGATTGAGTAGGAGTCACAGGACCAGCGATTCACCCACCTGCATCTGAATGAGAGGGAAGCTTGGGTCAGGCCCTGGCTGGTGTAGTCTGTGCAAGCTGCTGTGCCTGTCATGATGCTGGGAGGGGGACACGGCCCTCGGACCCGGGCCCTCCCACACCTTGCCATGTGTGTCTCTTCTTTGGCTGGCCCTGTCTTCATACTTTTTGCTGTAAGAACATTGTAGCCATGACTGTACCACACTCCTGAGCTCTGACTCCTTCCCGCGAGTCCCTCTATCTGAGAGGCTGGCAGGTAGCCCTGATTCAGAGCGGGTGGCCAGAACACAGGTGGCCCTGAGTGAGCAGCTGTGAGGGCGAGGCTGTGACCCTGACCCTGTCTGGTCAGCCTAGACATCACCGCAGCCGCCCGACAGTCCTACTTCCCATGTAGTCGCTGTAATGACGGTCAGATTGCGGGCAGGTGGCGGCTTCTTCCCGCTGTCAGGTCCGAAGCCTGTAAGATAGTGTGTGAACTGGAGCTCCATCCCCGGCTGGCTGCTTCGGCCATAGACTCACTCAGGATGATGCCACTCCTACGCAGCATGAAGGACGCGTGTCTTTCCAGTTGGGTGAGCACCTGGGACCTGACATTTAGAAACCCCCTCTGACTTGACCCAGTGCTGCCACCGGGACCCCCCAGATGTCCTCGAGGCTGGGATGACGGGGCCACAGCGCAAAGGCAAAGTGCTATTTTCCCGATCGGGGTTCATCAGAGAGTGGAAGACTCAATGAAGCCAAGAGCTTAAGCGACATCTGTGGTATTATTTGTAATTGAAATTTCTCAGTAAAATGCAGTCATACTTTGGATGTGGGATCACAGGCGTTTTAACATAGAATTACCCTTAGCTTTTGATCAAAAGAAAACCTCGAGTCTGCGTGACATTCTTCCTGAAGTGAAATACCCCTCATGGGTTTGGCAATGGGGTTAATTCTAACTGCTGCTAGAAGTGTAACTTTTGAACAATACGTCCTCGACTCTTCGTTCTGCTGTTCATTTCACTTGCTTCGTTGGTGTTTGCGAGACGTTCACTTTGCTGTCATTGCACTTTGCTTCCTCCATCCCGTTTCTGAAGCGGCTCATCCCATCCTGTGCGTGTTTCCCAATTATTCCTGTAGGGACTGGGCCCCGGAGGGAGGGACTGTGCCACTGGCAGGGCTTTGGACCCTGGTTTGATGGACAAGAGCACAGTGGGCATGTGGTGTAGTCACTCTGATTGGCATCACATCCATAAGAACGCTGCCACGTGGAAGAGACAGATGCCCCCAGTTAATATCACAATTAATATTTCACTTACTGTCACTCACAGCCTGTGAGGGGGTAGAGTCATTCTCTCGCCCAAGAGAAACAGGAAGGTGGGTCACTAGGTGTTCCAGCAAGCGCAGTGTCCTCTAGGGAGCTTGCCATCCTGTGCTGACTTCATTTTCTCTCGTTTCTTTTCTGAGTTCTGCAAGCTAATATTTTATCCGGCCTCCTCCCTCAGCGTGTCTTGCCTGCATTCTTATCTGTACGCCGTGCATTCTGAAATGTTTAAGCAAACTCTTCCACGTGAAAGCAGGCTGCTTCCATCCGGACTGTTCATTGCTTTACAATTACATCTCTTGCAAAGGTTTCTTCACCATCAGTTCAGTCGCATTGTTCCTTCGTCTTCCTTTTCTCTTTTTTTAAATCACGTGCTATCTGTGAGGAATGAAAAAGGCATTGGTGGTGGGGATGTTTGCTTGTTTATAGTGAAGGGTGTGTGTGTGTGTGTGTGTGAGAGAGAGAGAGAGAGAGAGAGAGAGAGAGGGAAAAAGAGAGATATTTAACTTTACTTCTCCCCGCAAAGCAGAGGATTAGAGCCACAAACTGAATACTATTCATAATTTACTCCTCAGAGTGCTTTTTTTTTTTTTTTTGTAGATTGCTTCCTAGGGATGCTGTTATGGGCTTTGAAAACTCTTAGGATGTATTTCATCGATATAATCACTAGTTTACAACACGGCATTTTAATGAACCTTTCCAGCCCATTGGTACAATTCATTGCAAGACGCTAAGTGCCATGAAGCTATGGTGCCGTGTGTGTGGGTGTGCTTTTAAGTGAGGCCTTTCTCCAGAGCTCAGCTTCCTCTCTGGTCTGCTGGCACTTGGGCTTCCTTGCTGCTGGGCTCCCGTTGGACGTTGAGGCTCGTAGGCACCTGGAGTCCTTGCCCAGGCCTTCTCCCTGCCTGCCTCTCCCGTGGCTCCTGGGCAGCTCAGATAGCCCACTGCCAGCCTCCCTTTCAGCTACAGGCGGCCAGGGAGGCACTCCTGCATGGATCCAGGAAGATGTCGCTGGAGAAGCGTCCCTCCATGAGGAAAAGAAGCCTCTTCCTTCCTTCCTTCTTCCTTCCTTCCTTCCCTCCTTCCCTCCTTCCTTCCTTCCTTCCCTCCTTCCCTCCTTCCTTCCTTCCTTCCCTCCCTCCTTCCTTCCTCCCCTCCTTTCTCCTTCCTTCCT